>CABEEJ010002123.1:29425-45107 GCA_901482245.1 Timema douglasi
GGGGGGGGGGGGGGGGGGGGGGAGTTGAAACATAAGGAATCCAATAGTATTTATTTTTTCACAATAACGTTTACCATCGAATTAAATACTTCGTATCATATTAATATCTTGCTAGTCAATAGATCTGACACTTTATCTTAGTCGTTAGCGTGTCTGTCTATTGAGCTAAGGGTTACTGGTTCGATTCTTGGCATGGTTTAAAAATGTATTATTGTTTACCCACTCACAATGATGAGGCCGGGGGCTGGATGTTGTTTGTGTTTGTTCTACATTTTAGTTAGTTTGTAAATCGTGTGTTGGTATAATCAGTCGGTTCAGAAAATGCACGTTTAACACCTAAAATAAATAAAATTAAGGAAATGCCTCACCAAAACAAGAGTGCGCAATTTATTTGTGTGTGTTTTTAGAATCATGGGGAGAAAAAACAATTACTGAAAGAGTTCGCAAATTTTTATAAGAAGAAAAGAAAACAACAAATTTAATAAGATCAATTCATACTTACATATTTTATTGTATCATCGGTTATAAAAAAACATATGGAAAATAAAGAGCTTACTGTAGAAATCCAAGTTTTGTTAAGGCCCGTTGACACGATGTTAGTGGACTAATGCAAGTTTAGTGCTATTAACTTACTAACATGCTAGTTGTATTGACACGCATTTTTCAATGGTCTTCGTATCGCTTCTAAAAAGATGGCTAAAAATGAAGTTGTGCTAATTGATCTCTCTATTGGTGCAATTTTTATATTACTGCGTCTCATTTCTCGTTCAGGTTATTTATACGTATATATTGATTACGCTTAAGTGTTAGGACCTAGAAAAGGTGAATATAGAATAAGAATGGGTAGCCAAATAAATTAATTTTTTTTAGTAAACGCAATGTATCATAATTATATGACCTGTTTAAAAAAATTGTTTTATACAAACAACATAAAAAAGTTAGTGATTAGTATGTCTCATATTTCTTAATTCGTTAATAGTTTAAAATATATTTCAGTTGATCCCAAATAATTATTATATTATTTTTTTTGATTTGTTAACTCACTTAGCATACATGATAAATACAATTAAACTCAAATTAAGGTCAATAAATCCCAATACAACCTTCAGTTGGGATTTTTTTAAATAGGCCTAACGCCGGTTTTAAAAATCCTGTTTTAAATTTTGGTACACTATTAACAACATATTTTGTTAAATGCTAGTTTGCTAGGCCTAAAATATTCCTTAAAAATAACAATCCCTAATTTGTAGATTGGTTTAAATATAAACGATCTGGTTTGTTATACGATAATAATATTATGTTATGTATCTACTCAAGTTTCCAAAGCATTACTACAAAGTGTTTGAAGTGTGTGGGCTGAATATTATTAATTAAAGCTTATAAAGATTGGTTAAAGTGTCAAATACGTAGATTAGAAAACGTCCCGAAGATTTTGCCTGAAAACCGCCGACCATTCATACCCTACTTGCCGATAACACGAATATTATGTTGCCGGAACTAATCACGGTACTATGTTGTATTATATTTTGTGATTGCATATAAAAAAAATTACACACGCCACGTTGATTGGTAGGAAATAATGGTTTGATAAAATTATTTATAACATTTGTTTACAGATATTAAATAATATCTCTCACAAGGTACATTTGCAATATTTAAGTAGGCCTAACATTTTATTTTGGAAACTTCTATATAATATGTACACCTGATATAACTTTACAATATCCTCTAGTGCAATATTCCTCGCATTTTTATCTTTATAAATTCTGTGCTTAAAATTGCACAAAAACTCTTTCTTTTCATAACATTCCACAAATAAGTGTCCCCCGCACAACCAATTCTTTAGTTGCCGCAATTTTGAATAGTCTACTTGCATTAGTATAATTGGAAGGTGACCAACTTTTTTCACTTGCAAGTAGACTTGTTTGTTAGTAGCTTGCTTGTCTGTTTACACGGTGCAAGCTGTGTGCGCGCAGCCAAATTAGTGTACTTTCATAAGTCAACTAGTACCGTGTCAACGGACCTTTAACTAATTTTGTTAAGACAAAAAAAAATTACGAAAAATGTTTTCTTCAATAATTTTGTATATAATATTTGTTGTTGTTGTAAGTCAAGGCGAATATCGAACTAAAGCTGTCGATCAGTCTTAGAGCTAAAATTTTCGGGGTATAACTTACTAACTTTATAATTAAATATTTTTTTAGCACCACGTTTTACTACCCGTCTAAGACGAGGAGATCGAGGTTCAATCCTGGTCGGGTTCACTACGGTTGGTTCTCTCTAAACGGTTTTCCACTTTCATTCCACGCAAATACGAGTACATTTCCTCTAAATTAAGCCTTTTATTCCCCAACCCATTAGTGTAATTATTACATAAGCGTGTAACACGAATGGATAGTAAGAGGTGGTGCCCAAAAAAATACTGTACGCATATGTACTAATTACACTAATGTGTGAGGGATGAGACAGGATGAATTTAGAAATAGTGTACCCGTATTTGAGTGCAAGGAGAGTGTAAAACCATTTAGGGGGAAACCCCCTCAGTACACCTGACCGGGATACAAACCCCGATCACCCTTACGAGAGTGACGCATGCCGCGATCACTAATCGTTTCTGTACTCTATTTATGTTTCTTTGTACATACATCTTATAATATTATTCTTTGTAATACACCTTTCCTGGAATACTTGAGTACCCATCCTTTTAGAAAAAATTCAAAATAAATAAAATGTTGTGGCGTCTTCCTCCCCCCCGATCATCGCGTCTTACAACCTGTTCAGTTTATACGCATGTTCACATCTAAACTGTTTAATATGTCTTATAACATTGCAAAATTATGGCCAATCAAGTTTATTTTGGACCCAGTTACACTTTTTTTTAAAGTAGTTGACATATTTACGAGTTCTGAAGACTCAGAGATCGACTTATAATTGTGATGTAATTTTCTCACGCGATCGAATGAAAATTGCCGCGAGATATACCGGTCAGTGGCAATCGCATTCACGATTAACTGGTTTCATTATACTAATTGTATTTTGATGAATGAATGCGTCTTGATGGGTGATTTCCGTCGGCCAGACCACCAATCGAGAATGATCCGTTTGTTGAATTACGCGGGAACGTGTTTACCAGAGTAAAGCATCGTATTTTAACGGATCAATTGAAAATAATCAAAACCATTAATACCGCTACTACCCACTTTGGTGACCACGTGGTCTAAGGCGTCACTCTAGCAATAATATGGACTGCATCATGGGGAGATAGGGGCTTGAATCCCGGTTGGATGCACTGAGGGTGATTTTCCCTTAATGGTTTTCCACTCGCCATACGCCACGCAAACGCAGGTATACTTTAACTTAATTTAACCTGCTTCATTCCTAGCACATTAAGGAAATTAATATAAAAGCCTATAACCCGAATCGGTAGTGTGACGCGGTTCTAAAAAAAGAACCGCTAATGTAATCTTATGTTTATTTTTAAGTATAAAAAAGTCTTAAGAAATTTAACATCTATTATTATTATCATCATCATCACCGTGTCTTACTACCCGTTCGAGTTATACGCACTTACGCCAATGTGTAATGGTAGGGTGATTGTGAGATGAAATGGAGGGCTACAGTTTAAAGAGGGATCCGAACCACGTCGGAGGCCTGACATTATTTACATCTATTAGAAAACTGTAAATTAAAATAAACTGCCACTATTATTAGAACATATAAACGGCAAAAATGCTTTTTCCTCCGCGTCTTAGTACCCGTACGTAAACAATCTAACGGAAAAGGGGCGAAAAGGTGGAATTTTAGAGATAATGTACCCGTATTTGCATTAAGGGAAAGTGTTAAACCAGTTAGGAAAACAATTCTTCATAACATTTGACCACTATTCGAGCTCCGACCACCCCGTCACCAACATCAAGTTAACGAGAGTAACGCGTTAGATTATGTGACCAAAGAAGCAAGATTTTTGTTGAAATTATGTAATCTATTTAATTTTATCTCAGGCCTGATGGCTATCAAAGTTGTGATTTTCTATTTTAAGGCATCTTCGGGTTAATTAAAATTTTCTAGATATCGAAATATGTTTTGACATTTAAATAAATCAAATTATTAGATTATTTATTTTTAAAATGGCGTTTTATCATTTAGGCCAACTAACGATATAATGTGTTAATAAAAGGTATGTATTTTAATATTATACAAAGTATGGAACAAATAATATTTATAATCAGCGCTTTCATTTAAAATATATGTAACATCAAAGTTGTTCCTCAATAAAAAAACACAATTAAGTTCTTAAAACTCTAAGTTCAAAGTTCCAGCAACCTATACAAATTAAAGTTTTGACTTAACGCGTAGTGCCAAAATCGAACTGAAATATGCAGGGTAAACTATGACAGTGACAAATAATCTATATATCCCAGAGAAAAGGTTTTAAAAAAAGGAAAAAATCCATGCATTGGTCATGAAAATGAATAACAAAAGCCCGATTTTATTTTTCTGGAAGTGTTCGAAGGGAAACGGAAATCCATCAAGAGAAGTGGTCATGCCATATACTGTTTTCTATTCTTTTCAAAGATTTATCCCTTTACATTACTCTAACGTAATCTTAGACATATTTTTTCTACAATATAAAGTCACTTCAGAATCAAAATTGAAAGAAAACCAATTTATAAATGTTGTCCAAAAGACATTTCCATTTTGAAAGTTTCTATTCTCAAGTGGGTTCATTTACATTCCTATCGATGTATAGTAACATAAAAGTATCTGAACTTTGTAGTTTACCATTCCTCTATTTAAATGACACCAATTTATTTCAATTCCAAGAAAATGCCACAGTAAAAGACGTGTCTCATTTCGAAATTCCTTCGTAATACCCTTAAATGCTAAGAGGCCATATTTTATACTTGAAATATAGCCTAGTATTACACCGAAAGTAACAAGTTTGAGACACACAGCCACTTCTTATTAATACTATTAAGTTTGTAGGAGGGAAAAAACCCAAATGTCTAGTCGAGGATATTCTTATATTTTAAATAAAATATTCTCTACTGACTTGTGCGCACTTATTTTTTTATTCGGGTCTCAGGTGCACAGCATGAAAACTCCATCTTAAAAACGGAACGGCAACAGAAGGTGCGTGACGCCATGTTGCAATGTTCCCCCCTCCATCCCACCGCCCCATTCTTTGCTCTCCGTAAATCGCAAAACTTTTCGTTAACATGAAGACCGAGAATTTCCTAAGGGAGACATTTCACTACCTTATGCAAGTAACGAAGTTAAGCGAGTGAGTTTTCTGCAAGTGCAAGTAAAGTTCTCTCTAGAAGGTACTGGAGGTGCGCGATGTTGCGGTATCCAAGTGACGGGGATGGGGAAGTTTTTCCAAGCGGTGAGAATATTTTAAAACGGGGATTTACAAAACTCCTACAATTGTTAGTCGCTCGAAAATTTTCTTAGAAGCTGAGGACCACCTTTAATAATATATACATATTAATTTTAGAACATAATTATGGTGAGGGCCCTTAACAATGATAGTTTGTATAAGGGAACCAACTTATGTAGAAATATTATAATAAATATACAGATGTTAACACAATTAAAAAAAAAATCGAAAGCAAGAATATAATGGACATTATAAATTAACACCACGGACCACTAAGTGCAACGTCACACACCATAGATTGAGAACCATTCATTTAAACTATCTGTGAGACTTTGGAAGTTTGCAATTCTTAAAAAAAATAATTATAAGTTGGCTTATTATTTACGAAAGGTTTTAAATGTATTCTGCTGAATAAAACATTGTTAATTTATGAACATAGTGAATTTCTGGCGTTTATGTCATAGTATATTCAAGATTCAAAGTTTGTTGCCGGCACAAGAATAAACCTAAATAAAATGCCATTTGTACATAATTATGATTGCTAACTGCACCCTTATGAACAATAAGCGATGTTTACAGAGATTTTATGTATTTAAGACATTCAAAGAATAGTCAAATGCGCGCCTTTAAACGGCGAACAAGTTTTCTTGATTAGAGGCTAATAATATACCGAGTGTAGTGGGCTAAGAATATTTACAAACTAGTTTTACAGGGTTCAGGGTCATAAACTCAAAAGTTAAATCCTTTAGTTGACAATTTTAAAACCTAATAATTAATTCTAGTATGGGGCCAAATTTGTTTTAATGACTTCACTATAAATATACCCTAGTTTTGGTTGGAAGAACAGTAAGTAAAATTCAAACATCTTTTTTTGTAACCAACATTAATACCATTTTACTTTGTTATTTGTATTATTTTATAGGTATAGATAATATCTATAAAAAGTGATGGCTGCAGACAGAATTACTTGATGTATGAAAGTATTAAAATTGTTTTGGTAACTTTAGTAACTAGCTTCTACTGTTCATCCTACCAAAATTAGCCTATAGCTACGTTTGTGAATATTTAAATTGATTCTTTTTTTAAATAACGTTTTGTAAAGAAAAGTATCGAAGGGGTGAGGGAAAAAGAGTATTGAATGACATAGAAAAAAATAAAAATAATTAATGTAAGTTGAATTAATTGAAAAACATTTTTTAAATCGAGGAGATAACAAAGGCAATATAGAGTGATCGAAATAATGAGCAAACAAAGGTCTTCTTTTAAAAATTGTTTTGAAAGTCGAGACATATTAGAAGCTGACTTGCTTTTTTCTTCTTTAAAATTTTAAAATACAATCTGGTTTTAATAGGAATATGGACTACAGAAAATAAAAATAAAAACTTTTTTTTCGAACAAAATTGATAACGATGAAATCTATTTTTAGTATTATCTTAATTGTATATAAATCTCAAAAGTGACAGCTGCCGATTACATTACTTGACGTATGAATATGTGAAAGTAGATCTAATAACCTTTATAACTGTAAGATAGGGTCCTTCCTATGAAAAAAGGACTGTATAATTCATTCATGACCTAAGTTTACGTGGATGACAGTTCGAAATGTTACTAGAAGTAGTCCCTAATATATCACTATGCCAACAGCTGACATCTATCACTTTGGATGACTGTAATGAAAACAGATGGTAATATATTAATGTGTTAGTTAACCACAGTAATTTAGGCCAATATTATTTATATATTTATTTGAGGACGGACACAAAGTTTATTTATCGTTTCATTCCAATTTAAAAAAATATTCACACCACTTTCACAAAAACTTCTAACGAACATAGCTTCAAAATGGTAACTGACGAATTTAAACCAAATGGTTGAACATGACGGTAAACAAGTTTTTTGCAATGATGCAGACGCGCAGTTGATGAAAATATTTTATTCAATTAAATATTTTAAAATAAGATAAAATAATCATAAAATAATTTATTATTTATTCTTTTCCAAGTAAATACGATGCCTGTATTAAAAGGTATTTATGTGTGCACTATATTACACAAAATCAATAACGCTCCAATACGAAGAATAAGTACTTTTAATTATGTTTAAAATATTGTTTCGAGTTGGATCAAAAGAGATTATTTAAGAAAATGAAAAAGTATGATAACACTTAAGTTTACATTATTTTAAATGTAATATATAACAGGTAATTAAAGGGCTTTATATTTATAACAAAACAGTGATCTTTTCCAAGTGTTGGCAACACAAAACCTAAACATATGATTTTCGAAATGTCATTCAGGTAAAAACCTATCGTGAACGGACTTTGGTTGAGTTTTTAAACAAACAGCTCATGTACTTTACCCCAATTCAAAACTTTTTTTTAAGGGTGTGGGAATGTAAAGGTGACGAAAATAGTTTTGTTTTGGCCGATTGTACAGTAAAATACAGTCTTGCATGAGTATTTGAGCGGGGGAAATAATAAAAGAAAAACAATTAGTTGTACGTTATTTTTTACATTATCTTTGTAGACACGAAGGGTTTGGCGTGTAGAAATGGACAGCTGAAAAAGAAACGGAATAAAACTTGAACGCAGACAACCGGCACGTCGAATCAATCCAGCGCATAGTCTAACTTACTGTTAACAGGGGCAGTCAACATCGGTATATATAGGTTCTTAAAATGGGGTCCTCGAAACTAATCTAGGTTTTATTTTGTAGGCTATTTGTATTTTTCCATCATATAAAAATTATTCGCTATTCACAATTTGCTTAAACATCTGTTTTTATTTAATTACTGTCCATATAGACAACTCTTTTTCTTTTATTAATACGAAATATGTGCGTAGATTTTTACTCCTAAATCGTAAGGCGTGGGAGATTAGAGGCGCCACGAAGAACTAACATAGGATTCAGGGGGGCTGCAATATGGAAAGGTTTGGGAACTATTGCAGGCTACAGGACTGACAGGATATTTATCATTATCTGTAAAAAGTATGTTATTTGAAATTTTAATTTTTTGTTTACGGACTTAAAACGAAAACTGGGATAGTTCAAATTAAATCGTGACCTATCTGCTGTTGAAACAAGTAACTATTGAGACAATTCGACCTGACAGGTATTTGAAGCAACGTCTTTTAAAGGTAAATTGCTCTTAATTCTGCACCACCTGATTTACCTTAGTCACCTCATTCTACCCGTCTGAAATAAGCAACTTTAACCAGGATAATGTAGTAGGCGTGATAACGGTAGAGTTGAGAGGAAATGTACTCGCATTTCCGTGAAGGAAAATTGGGAAATCATGGGTGAAAACACCCTGCTAAGGATTTGAACACCATACTTTCCGTCACCACTGAATGAGATTAGATTACCCTCACCCCTCACTGCCAACCATGGCTGAGTGGTTAGAGGAGAAGGTTACTACTGGTTTAGGGGATTTTAGTTCAATTCCAGGTGATATCTAGGAGTTGAGTGTTTGTGAAATAGGTTTGTTTTATAGCACACACACTCAAATCTAGGCTTTAAGGTTTTGTGATAAATTTGTTGTACTAGGTCAGGGATGGCGAAACTGAGGCACGCGAAAATGATTCGTGTGGCACGCCGACATGAAAAAACAACAACATTAAATAAAACCTTTGCCAACCTGGTATAGTTTTTTAAGTCGATAATATTTCGATAGCTATGTCATGTTTCAATGAGTTTTGTTAGGTAAACGGCTAGAAATCGTCTTGGCTCGCACTTAGGTATATCTTGTGTGTGCCGTTGAAAACAAGCTATGAACCGGACATAACTATATTGACTAGCAAAATACATGTTTCAAACCGGACATAGCTATTTTGACTAGCAAAATACATGTTTTAAACCGGACATAGCTATCTTGACTAGCAAAATACAACATGTTTCAAACCGGACTTAGCTATATTGACTAGCAAAATACATGTTTTAAACCGGACATAGCTATCTTGACTAGCAAAATACAACATATTTCAAACCGGACATATATATCTTGACTAGCAAAATACAACAGGTTTCAAACTAATATGGAAACGATTATGAAAGTTTTAGATTTTAACATAATATAATATACCCATTTACTATATTTTTTCGCTGAAGATGTTACTTTCGATGTTTTTTACTCTAAGTTATTGACATTAATATTGACACTCACTTTGACAAATTAATGAATTTTCTTTCTTTAAAGTTTAGCCATTGCTAAAATATTTACAACTTGATTTGAGTAATTCATTAAATTTCATAATATTCTATGATTGTTTACCCTCTTCGGTGGCCGCGTGGCCTAAGATGCTACTCTCGCAAAAGACTGGAATGCCGATGATGGGGAGATGGTGTTTCGAATCTCGGTCGGGTGTACTGAGAAGGGTTTAGAAAAGAATGTTTTCCACTCTCCTTCCACTCAAATGTGGGTAAACTTTCTCTAAATATAACCTTCACAATACCTAAAAACTATTAGCGTAATTTAGTACATCTGGCGTATACACCGAAAGGGTAGTAAAATTCGATGTTAAAAATGTTTATTTTAATTTTAAAATACTCATTAATAAATTCAAATAATAGGTGGCACACTAGAATAATACAAAATTAGGATGGTCCTTAAGTGACACACTGGACCAGTTCAAACTTCAGCTAGTCCTCAACTAGCACATTATACTAGTTCAAAGTGCAGCTAGTCATCAAGTGGCACACTAAAATATTTCAAAATTCAGCTAGTCCTCAAACAGCACACCAGACGAGTTCAAAATTCAGCTATTCGTCAAGTGGCACACTGACAAGTTCCAAATGCAGCTAGCCCTCAAGTGGCATACTAGACTAGTTGAAACCACAGCTATTCCTCGAGTGGCATACTAGACTAGTTCAAAATGCAGCTATTCCTCAAGTGGCACACCAGACGAGTTAAAATTCAACTATTCCTCAAGTGGCAGACTGGTCGGAAAAGTCTCACCATCCCTCTTCTAGGTTAAAACCTATTACAAACAGTGCCCTGTCATCCTTATTCATTCTTAAATCATGTCATGTAAAATTAACTAGACGCTATAAAAAAATTAATGTAAAATTTCCATCAACGAAAAGAATAAGTAATGTGGCGTTGCAACTGTGTTTTTTGTTCGTAGGAACCGAGCATGGCGGGCGCATTCTGCCCCACCTCTCCACTATGGTGAAATGTTGGGGGTCGGTAAGCCACATTCACTACATTAAAACGCACGCTAAAGGAAGGAAATGGTATAGAAAGTTTTTTAGGGGAAATTGTTGTAGGCGAGGAAATTAAACTTCAGGAAATATGAAACTTTTATGATAGCCATTTCCCCCGGCTTCCTACTGCAAAGGTATCCTTCCTGCCTGTACGTATGGTGCAGTTTTAACGACCTGGGGTTTGGTTCAACTTAATCCGAGTTACTGTCGTGCGAATATTTTGTTTCCAGATTTTTATATCAAAAGTTTAAACTACTTCTTACCAATAACTCAATTTGAAAGCTCTTTGACACTCGCAGTTTTTATTGTGTGTATGTGTTCAGCGCCTTAGTGCCTTTACGAGTGCAAACGCTACTTAACACTGATTAAACTAGGAGCACAGGATGAGAATGACTTTTAAGGAAGTGAGGGGAGGATTACCAGAGCTCTTGAGACGCGTTGCAGACATCCATAAATCGAGCGTTATTATTCGCGAAGTGGTTTTTTGACGTGAATACGTCTTTAAATTTGCTACCATACGGGGGCAATCCAAAAAACCTAATGATAACAAAATCGGGGGATACAGTTTGGCGTTGTAGTTTCGAATCTATCCTCTACATCCAAAATTAAATTATACCACTGGATAACTAAAGGATCAAAGAATGCATTAAGATACGCGATAGCAGTGACGCATCGTGCGCGGTGGAGGGGGAAGCGCCGCCATTTTGAGGTTATTTTGCTGCGTATCGAGATTTGCAATTAGTATAACTTTTGACTCGGAGAAGCTACGATGTTCGTTTAAGTTTTAATNCTGTCGTCAAAATCTATCGATTGTATATAAAACATTAGTTTAAAGTAGTGACAGTGAATATAATAAGGTGTTAGAATAAAAATATATTATCAAAAATATTTAATGTCGGCCTATACGCGTCGAAAAGCCAAAACCAAATACAGAGATCGTATACGGTTGGAAAGGGCTTCTCAAAAACAATCAAATGGTAATAATAAAACACCATATCTTGTATGCCATGTATGTCGTACTTTTCGTATCCTAGTTGGAGATTTTAATGTAGATGTCTCACAAAACCGCTCAATGCCAGACTTCATGCTCAGCGAGTTCAATACGTCTTATATTGAAACTTCTCCAACAACGTTAGGTAATAACTGTATTTATTTAACGTTTACCAGAAATCTCGATGTATCTTGTATGCCATTTGTGTCGTACTTTTTGTATCACAGACCTATAATTAATAAAGTTATATTGTAACACAATAATTATTTGTTTCCTTGCTTTTATCTTAAATAAATAAATAAAAATATTTTATAAAAAAAAATAACCCGTTACATAAACGTATTCACGTACAACACACGGGCCGTGTCCATGACACAGCCACACCCCATTTTTTTATTTTAAAATACGGCTCACACCAAAATGAAAGCTCCTTATAGATTTATAAACCTTACATTTTAAGTTGTATAGTTAAAAAAAAAGATTGCGAAAATATTAAACTAGTTTACTTTTAACGGTGTTTCACGCGAAAGGTTGTGGTTTTGAGATCAAACTTGGTTTGAGACCTAGATCTTCCTTAAACTAATAAAAGTATTTTTTTTAACAGGGCCACCGCACTAAATTGAGTATTGTTTTTGCAATGTATCTATGGTATAGTACTCAAACTTCTTGAATAAAAATCGCAGATGTCCTGAGTTCAATCCTCAGCGCTTCCAGAATTTTTATGTGAAGCAGTAGGTATGGCACGGAGTCAAACTCAGCCTCGTGAGAACAAATAAGAAGCTACGTTGATAAATATATAGTGGCTCGGGTCTAATAAACTGCGATTAATGGCCGGAGGTTTTGTTGTTCTGATCACATGAAACTTTATATCCGAATATGTTAGCATCATCATCGCCAAAGGTGGCAGACACTCGGTTAGTATATCTTGATTCCGAATCACGCCATGGAGTTTTTTTTTAAGTTTAATAACCACCATACCTGTAAATGAAATGTATCAGAGTGATGATATTTCCCTTCAAGTAAGCAGCACCCTCAAACATAAACTATTATAGTCGAATGTTCCATATTAAATAGCTGGTGAGAACAAAGTACTAGAAGCACGACACATTATTAAGGACCTCCTACGCTTCAGGCCTTCCTTCCCTCGCGAGCTTACTGAGCAGTCGAGGAAAAGGGGGGTTAGGCGAGAACACACCCACTCGCTCACAGAACCCATTACCACCCCCCACTCCACCCCAATAACCCACGTTCACACCCTACATTCAGAAATGTGGCGACACAGAGCCTCCAATGGTACTGTAACGCAGTCGGTCTTATCTTTACTTTTTGCGGTTTTTCTTCCACTTCTTTCTTCGTTACCTCGAGTAAGAGTACAAACTGTCCACTGTGGAATAAGGTGTTGGGTAAAAACTTGTTAACATAGGAAACTGATTGATACTCACCAAAACCCATAGCGAAACCAGTCTTCTTAAAACTGGTGGTACAAAGAGTAATTTCTCAACGTTAGCCGACATTTTTTCGGAAAAGATGGGAGTAGGCAACTTTTTTTTTGTAATATAATTTGTTACTCCTTCTATATTTTCTTAGGTCTCGTATGTGAAACTATAAAAATTAAACCACGTTAAAAGTGAATGTAAAATAACATGTTATAAAAAGTGTATAATTTATACGATGTTGTCCATTTTTAATTTATCTATGGTAGACCTTAGTAGGACTTATATGGTATTTTACTGAAAGAAAGCTAATCAGAGTTTCATTTATATGATACAAATCAATGTTAAGCTTTATTCATATGACGTAATATGGTGTTAAGCCTTACTTATCTGGCATAAAGTGGTGTCAAGTTTCACTTATCTGCCATTAAGTGATGTCAAGCTTCACTTGTGTGACATTAAGTGGTGTTAAACTCACCTTAAGTGCCATTAAGTGGTGTCAAGCTTCACTTATGTGCCATTAAGTGATGACAAGCTTCACTTGTGTGACATTAAGTGGTGTCAAACTCACCTTAAGTGTCATTAAGTGGTGTCAAGTTCACCTTAAGTGGTGTCAAGCTTCACTTATGTGTAATTAAGTGGTGCCAAGTTCACTTACCTTAAGTGTCATTAAGTGGTGTCAAGCTCACCTTAAGTGGCGTCAAGCTTCACTTATGTGTCAATAAGTGGTGTCAAGTTCACCTTAAGTGTCATTAAGTGGTGACAAGCTCAACTTAAGTGGTGTCAAGCTTCACTTATGTGTCATTAAGTGATTGATGTCAAGCTTCACTTATGTGCCATTAAGTGGTGTCAAGCTTCACTTATGTGTCGTTAAGTGGTGTCAAGCTTCACTTATGTGTCATTAAGTGGTGTCAAGCTTCACTTATGTGCCATTAAATGGTGTCAAGCTTCCCTTATGTAGCACTAAGCGATGTCAAATTTCACTTATGTGGTATTAAGCGGTGTCAAGCTTCACTCATGTGTCATGTAGTGGAGTCAAACTTGAGTCAAGGAGCCCTCCTCACGAAACGAACATCATATTGTCAACGTAAGCTTGTTTCTGGTAACATAACTGTAAGCCTCTTTTCTCCTCCGTTTGCCATCGGTTGCTAAACGCGGCAACTTTCCCCCATTATCGGCCGTTATTGCCGCCCTCGATGTTGCCTGAAGCTGCACTCCCTAATATGATGTGCGATAACCTACCCGCTTACCCCACCCCATGACTATATCTGCAACCTGCATCATTACAACAGGGTCTTCCCTTGAGTCACTAAGAGGAGCTGTACACTCTCTTAAAATTATTACCGTAACTTCTTAACAAAATAAACTTAGCCACCGCTTCCAATTTAAAATATCAGATAATTCAAGTGTTTGTATGGGCTGTGAGAAGCTTCAAAATATTGTCGAAGGTCTAATCTCCTTAGTTTCGACAGCCATAGTAGCTTCGCATCTTCGAAATATTTCAAGGGTAATAGAAAATTTCAATAAAATCTTAACAGATATGAAATACCTCACTAAATAGCCCTATGGTGTGTTTCAACACACACATTTTAGAACTACCAAACGCTATTTTAAAACTGATGCGTAATTAAATTACTTTTACAAAGTTAGCATAAATAAAGCAGGTAAGTATATAAATTAATATATACATAATTACAAGTAATCCGTAGACTTATTTTGGAATGTTAACTTCAGAGCTGCCACTATTTTAAGAACGTAGAATTATCTGGAATTTTCAGGTTCTTCCAGAAGGAAGTCCTTTTTGTATCTTTCATAAAATTTATTTTTGTTTGAAAAGACAAGGACATCACTTTTTTGATTTGTAAATAAAAGACTACAGTCCAATTTTGATAGGAAATAACTTTTTTTTTACAGCTTTAGATACTTAAATAGTGTTTGTATATTCATACACAAAGTAATTTGATCTACAGTTGTTACGTTTGATGGATATTATCAATACCTATGAAATAACACTAATAAGTAATAAATAGTCAAATAAAATGTTATCACTGTCGATCACAATATCAAAGAATGTATTCTCTAAAAGTTTTTTCCTCATCAAAATCCTTATATCTTTTAAGGTAAATGGAATGTAATAGTTTCCTCAATGCCTACTTTTGTGTGCGCAGATAGTCTCGTTGCCAGTTGGTCTTCCACACGGTAACAGTCAACTTGTAGTGAACTCAGAACTTAATTAAGTACAGAAACATCAGCCAAATGTACACAATATCAATACCGGGGAAGACAAATGACGAATCTTCGATTCCTGTTTATCAAAAGGATTAAAATATGATAAATTATGTGGTTCTTTTTGTCTTACTAACCGTTCGGGTTATACTCATATGTACTAATTACGCTAGTGTGTTAGGAATAAGGAAGGTTGAACTTAGAATAAGTGTGTCCACATTTGAGTGGAGAGAGAGAGAGAGAGAGAGAGAGAGAGGACCAACACTCTCATTACACCCTGATGTGATTCGAACCCCTATCTCCCCGTCATCGACAGTCTAATAAACCGTAAGAATTAGGCGTTAGATTATTCTACCACCAAAGCGATATTATTCAGTGTTTAGCTACCCGTGTCAGTTTTCCTCTCTCACCGGTTCGGAGGAGGTCAGAGGCATGAGATTGTGGAAGGGGG
>CABEEJ010002123.1:45162-63646 GCA_901482245.1 Timema douglasi
GGGGGGGGGGGGGGGGGGGGGAACCAGCCGCCGTCAACTACCACCATCGCAGTTTCGTAAATATAGCAGAACTCCGTGTAAACCTCACTAATTAGAGCCCTTACGAGGACCGCAGCGACCACAAATTATAAGAGTAAACAAGCCGGGGATAGATATAATACCCTTAGCTTCCCCACGAATGAAGCTACAACATGGCCCTTTCACGTTTAAATAATGCACGGTTGTGTGGCGGCAGCTCGGTCCATTGTGTTGCATGGAGGGACCTATTCAAGTTGTGTGAAGCTTGATTGGGAAATTAGCTTCGACCAAACTTTACCTCCAAACCCCTCCTCTTCCCCTTCCACACTCCAGTGGGCACATGGTCTAAGGCAGGATGGTCCAACATTTTTCATTCCAAGGGTCAAATCTGATCATCAGTTTACGCAGAGGCCTGAAGATATATTTAGTAATCCCATCAACTTAATAGAGGCCTACAAACAACAATTAACAATTTTTTCAATACTTATCTATAAATTGTATTTTTGGTTGATAGAATCTTCCTAACTTTATCGTCAAAAAAAGCTTAGTAATCTCCTAAAAATTTATTATGAAATTTGCACGCCCACACACTTTCACAAAACAGTTTGGCATTATAAATATATATTTATATTAACCAAATAAATGCATGATATAATGCAATAATTACCTTTTAATATATATATATATATATATATNCATTAATTTCCCCCCAGGGTTATGTAAGGGTCACATTAAGAGTGAGCGCGGGCCACATGTGGCCCACGGTCCACCAGTTGGACCATACAAGTCTAAGGGCGTTACGTGGCCCACGGTCCACCAGTTGGACCATACTAGTCTAACGGCGTTACTCTCGCAAGAGACTGAGACTGCCAATGACGAAGAAATCGAGGTTTGAATATCCCGGTTGGATAAAATGAGGATGGTGTTTTTCTTGTATGGTTTTTCACACTCTTCCTCCATGCAAATGCGGATTCACTTAATCTAAATTCAACCTTTCTCATACCTTACACATTGATGTAATTTAACACATACAAGTATATCACGAACGGGTAGTAGCTTAAGAAGAGGTGATAGTAATAATAATAATGACAAAAGATTTATATATTTTTAGGTTTAAAAATAAAGATTGCATTAGTGTAATACACTCCTCTCCCATCTCTACTTTCATTGATGAAACATAACAGGGTTTAAACCCCGCCCCCCACCCTTACCCACCAAGTCTGGGTTTAATACGCATTAAATCTGTCGCAGAGCCCAAGAAACGGATTGGTGGGTATAGGTCTAGTATAGTGGCTTCGAAATTTTGGAGCCATAAAATTCTTCGGACAAGGAGTGGATAGTAAAAATTCCACTACGCTCCTTCCCATCACATTAATACATTAATTTTAAAATGATTGTTTTCCTCACCATCGGTGGGCACCCGTATTAAACGACAAGTTTGTATTATTCGGTTTTGATGCCTGTGATGGAGAGGCAGATGTCCTGGCTGGGTGCACTGTTCGGATTCGCGAAAATTCGGACCATGCGGGAGAATACGGACGTGTCAAAGAGAAGAAGAGAGTATTTCCACCGATTTTAAATTATATTTGAATAAATCTTATCAGAACTCAGGAAAACACATTGTGTTGATTAAAACATATAAATATTTTGCAGCATTTATTATAGTTTCTTACAATTCTCTTTAAGCTTAGGGTTTGTTATCAATAGAATACATTTCATTTGACTTCGTTTGAGTTTTCCCCTGCATTTTCTTAAAACTGTGTTCAGATTATCCGGAGTTTTGGATTACTGGGGTTTTACTATTTATATTTATATTTGATCTTATAGTTTAAACATGATCAAAGAAAAACACAGCAAAAATTATAACGTGAAAAAAAAACTCAAGTGAATCCGATCACAGGCTTTCCGGATCAAGACTGAACATGTTGTGTCGTAGCCTCTATGGATGAGAATCATTGCATTTATTAAGGTGCATTCCTTTGGCCCGTCGTCATCTTCCGTCAAAATCTCGGCCACGGCCGATCTCAGCCGTCAAGGGGGGAGAGAGGGTCCTAGCACCCCCGTGCCTTTGCGGTATGAGTCTAGGAGCGTTTAGAGTACCTGTAGATACTAGTAATATTTTTTTTTAAATGACACCTCGACACGGAAATCAAAACTGGTACTCTTGGCTTAGCGCGCGAATGATCTTCCACACACGGAGCTATTCAAGAATCATCTCACGATCAAAGTCATTCCTCACTCAAAGTTTAAAGCAGAGTCTGTGATTGACGAGTGGAACTTATCGACTTACTTCTACCTGAATAGCCTATATACCCACGTTAAGAGAGTCAGTCAAATCCCGATCTAATAGCTCAGAGCTCCTGTAGAGGTTCGAATATTGACCGGATATACTGAGGTATTGTATTTCCAGATGGTTTTTCAACATCACTTTACGCAAATGCAGGTGTACTTTCTTTAAATTTTACCTTTTGTACACTTACCCCATTAGTGTAAATATGCGGATGGTAGTGACAGGCGCTAGCACGCGAGGCATAAAAACAAAACAAAAAGTGAGTGAGATTAAACTAAGTATAAACAATTATTTTATCCGGGTGATATAATCAACTTTACTCGTAAGAAGAAGGTTTGGCCTACTTTTATTCTGCAAATAAGTGAATGTACGTAGTTAAATGAAAAGTTTACTATGGACATCAAATACAAACTCGCTTCTATTCGTTAGGGGTCATACATAGACCAAGTGACACTGTTGGTATGAGGGATCTCTAATGTATACATGGTGTTACATGGGGGGAGGGTGGGCAAATCAGTGTGTTATGTAACCTATATCTTATATTTAAAATGGATTCTGAGTAATATTAAATCTGAGTCCGTCTTTTAGTGTCACAAAAGCGTCCCTATGAAATAATTACATTCCCTTTTGATGTGTGAAGTAAGTTACGTAATACAGGTATAGAAGGGGGAGGGGTCAGGCTAAATGTATATCCGGTGCTACACGAGGAGGAAGGGACCGTCAATAAATGTAAGAAAATAGTCGTTTCGTGGTTTATGGATTAATCCCTGTGTAGTTTAAGTGGAATTTCATCCACATCTATAACAGCAATAAGAAACCACCAACCAATGACGCAATAATATAAATTAATTAATGCATCACCCGCTTCGGTGACCGCGTGGTCTAACGCGCTACCTTCATAGTAGCTTAGACTGCCGGTGACGGGGAGAGCGAGGTTTTAATCTCGGTCAGGTTTACTGAGGGTAGTTTTTACAAAATGGTTTTCTACTCTCCCTCCACGCAAATACGGGTATACTTCCTATAAATATAACCTTCCTAATCCCTAAAACCTCCGGCATAATTAGTATATAAGCGTATAATCCAAACGGGTGGTAAGACATGGTGCTGAAAAAATTCACTCAAAGCTGTTAAAAGTCTAATAAAATCAGGGAACAGTTTAAAAAAAATAATTAAATGATTGATTTCCATCTATAGATAACTCCTATTGAAACACAAATGAAGTGGGAGGTTGGGGCGAGGGAAGGGAGATTAAGGGGGTGGGGGGATAGGAGCTGTATTAATGAGATTATTGTAAATGGAATTGCGTTCAAAATTTAATCTCTGCCCATTTTCCACATCCAACACAAATAAGCGCTTCTCTCTCTATCTCTCTCCTGGGCAGATCACAGGATTTAAAGGCCGAAACATATTTCCGTCCGATTGTTAGAAAGGGGGCCAACAGTTTAGAATGTGTGGGGGGATATCTGACCAAGCGCTGGAAACACTCTACGTTGAAAATTACTGAATTAAAAACATTTTAGCTAATTTTGTTTTAAAACTGTAAATTAAACGACTCAACACTGTCGTACATACTTTCTCATATAGTTTTTTTTTATAATTATAGGCCTATTATATATTTAGCACCACGTCTTACCACCCGTTAGGTCTATACGCATATGTATTAATAACGCTAATATGTTATGAATGAGGAAAATTGGATTTTAGAGGAAGTGTACCCAGTTTTGAGCGAAGAGATAGTAAAAAACTGTTCAAATAAAAAAACTCGGGTCTACTCGACCAGGATTATAATCCCAATCTCCCCATCACCAGCAGTCTAGTAGTCTATTGCGAGAGTGACTCCTTAGACCATACGGCCACCAAAGCGGGTTTATTTTAGCTTGTAAACCTGTGTTAGCATGAAGGGAGGATAGGAAAATATTAAAAAAAAAAAACACCAACTGCACCAAGGCGAAATTTGAGTTACCATCTCTTCATCAATGGCGACCAAGTGCAGTGCGAATCTAACTATTGAGATCACTTGTCCACCAATGAGGGTATAGTTCTGTTGTTGAATGCATACACAAGTTCATTATTAATTATTGTTTCATCCCATATGGATGTAATTACCACGGGTCTTAATTATGTCCCAACTGAAATTCGAACCAAAGAATTTTTTGATGATCTTGACCATCGTTGGATTATTATTATTACTATTACTAACACCGCGTCTTACTACCCGTTCGGGTTGTACGCACTTACGCTAATGTGTAATGGTAGGGTGATTGTGAGATGAAATGGAGGAGCTACAGTTTAACTTGGGATCCGAACCACGGTATGGAGGCCTGACATTCCCCACATTCACAAATTGTGATCAATACACGTCTTATTAGAGGTGAAGGGAGGGTTTGGCAATCAGATAAATCTGTGCCGGGACCGAGGATTGAACCCCGGGCTCCCAGCACAGAAGTCCAACACCTTACCCCTAGACCACCAAGTCATTCTTTTCCACCATGGTCGGATTGTAACTGGGTCGCTTGTTTAAAATTAAGGTAATATTTGATTTATTTTATCCCAACTATTTTTTTTGACGTGCATAACCTTTTGTCTTGCCATATTTTAAAAACAAAATAAAATACTGTCTAAGTATATATTGACGTACTTGTTTTTTTGTTTTTTTGCTAATGATATGAGCTTGGATTTAAAAGAAGGTGGGGAGTGAAGATTAACGCTAAATAACTGAATCTATATCAATCTGGTATAAAGTATTAGTTTTAACGCCCTGTATTAAGTGAATTAGTTTTAATTATTGTTTCTGTCAAATTATCAATATTAGATTCACTAACATTAATAATTTTTCTCTTATAAATGTGAAAATAAAGTAACATACAGTATTTGGTTGTATGTTTATTTAGATTGTACGACTAAAACCCCTTAAACGCCATTTACGAAAATTAAAAAATAACAAATGATCGGGCTTTAAAAATAACAGTATGATAACAGTGTGTCATGTGGTGCATAAAAAAATAGTAAAATAAGTGTGCCGTGAGTCAACCCATATAAAAAAGTAGGTATTCAGAAAATGTTTTATCACTTTGCATTATTTCTCCCTTTCCCTCCATTCCTACCTTGCCTTTTACGACACTCTCCTCGTGTGTCTTTCATTCCTTCTTCCATATATTATTCTACACCTGTTTATCTCTGCATTGCTTTTGTATGGGACACTTTCACCTCTTATCTTTCGCTATAACCTTACTTTTTTCTCTCATTTTTATCACCTTATTTTCATTTCACTTAGATCCCGTCTTGCTTCTAATTATTTAACTTTATCACATTATTTAAAGTATGAAGATTATCTTGCGAGCATGCGTTAATTTAATCTAGAGATGTCTGTTTATAGCTAAATATTCTGAAAAAGAAGGCCTGTGTTTGGACAAAGTTCAGTCTGCACTGCTATTACACATATTTTATGCAGACCTTTATCTCGGACCCGTATCCTCCTCTACCCTCCAGTGTGTGCATTCCTATAGCAGACACACCTCTAACCTACAACTTGTGCACTCTTCTAACCTACAACTTGTGCACTCTTCTAACCTACAGCTTGTGCACTCTTCTAACGCCCAGTCTGTGTACTCCTCCAGCGACTATATTGTTTGACGAGTTTATCAATGTTTGTCGTACTTTGTACTTACATGCAGATAGTGAATACCCTATAGTGAACAGGGAGCACAGAGTTTGATTCCAAACGTCCACAACTAGGTTGTCAGGGTGGTTCCCACCAAAAGTTGTTTTACATCCTTTCTCTAGAAGACTTTCTTAGTAGCTATCTAAATATTCACCCTTCTCGTCAAGTTACCAAAGTTATAGACAGTCATACCACTGCCATAAAATAGCACGAGTAAAAAAAAAGATGAAGCAATAAAATAAAGATAATAAATATCCTTACACATTTCTTCCCATAAATTTATCATCGTCTCGCCTAGGCGACAGAAATCCCTCTTGTTTCAACCCCCTCCCCTCTCCTACCACCCTAAATAGCATCGTATGTTATCTTGAAAGAAGCGAACATCTGTTCTCGACTGTCGACAATGCGCGGTCACGCGTGGATGTGAAATATTGCCGCGGTGCACGTGTCCGGGAAGAATAATAGAAACGTGTTTATGTAATCGTTGAGATGTTTAGAATTCAGTAGCTGGCTAAAACATCCACATCGGACGATGTTCTGGTTTTATATAGCCAGGTGACATAATTTGGCAAAAACAACAACTAAATAAGATACGGCAACTTACAAGCTGCTCGGCAAGCTGAAAATAAATATTTGAAAGGTTAGGTGAATCAAGAGGCCGAGATGTTCATGGATATGAGGACAAATTGATCGACAGCCAACTGGTCGGCAAAATTAAAACAAATATTTCAGAGATTGGGCATAATGTAAATTGGTCGACAAGCTGTAAGGAAATATTTGTAAGGCTAGCCGGATAAAGTGGCCGACAGGTCGACAAGATTATGCATAGGAGGGTTATTATTGTTTCTTGTCGATCACCTTTAAGATACAAGAACCTCATTAAGTTGTTTCTTATTCCTTGAAATATTTAGGGACGAGTAAGTGCCTTGAATATTCCAAACGGACAAAATTTTACTTTGACATAGCTAGGTGAGATAATTTGACATTAAACGTTATATCTCTATCTAATATAAATTCAAGTGGATCCAATAATTTATTTTATAACTGTCAGATAAAAGCCCTCCCCCTACGTCTCCGGGATAAAACATTCGCATGCAGAGTTAAACTGCGCATGTGTTCGAAGATTTGTAGTGTTTCTGCTCCAAAGCCCCTCTCTATCATTTTACAAGCCTCAACACACTGTACAAAACCACTCGCCGACAGATTCTCAATTACATGATAAAAGTGTCAACGCTCCAGAGCAAACAAGTGAAGTGTATCGCCATAAATTTATAGAGCCATATCCGCACATAAAACACACTTTCCGACAGACAAGTACCTGGCAATGATCAGTATAAATATGCATTATGAAGGATTGAAATGTTTTGATAAGTTATAGATGGATATATATTTTTATTAGGTCACTAATGTTGATGAAGTATAATCAAACCATAAACAATACTATTACATTAATTTTGATGTGTCAGCCTTACAGATTTATAAAGTGAAGTCTGAATTAAGAGAAAAGGGCTAAATGTCGGCTGGAATAAATAAACACGTAGTTTTAAACTAATTATAGTTGTAGAATCGTATGATAAAAAATTATGTTGAATACACTTTAATTTTAAAACTATGCTTTTTGAAATGTGTCCGCAAAGGTTGTTTTATTATTAATACTGGTTATATGTACAATAAGCCTCTCTCCCTCTCTCCATGGTCTTTTCTTACTCTCTAAATATTTCTCTTTGGATTTCAAATTGAAATATCCACTATAATTTCTCCTTGGATTTGAAGTGGATATTTCTCCTTGGCGATCAAGTTAGAAAGAAAACCAATGGATTATTTAATTTCATTGTATTCATAAAGAATGATAATTAATCGTTGTTCACGGGGTTTAAGATGTCAGTCTCGCAATCGATGTAACCATTAAACAATAAATGTTACGTAGCTCCGCTCACTCTATTGTTTAAAAATAGAGATATTAGCTCAAAATTCGTAATATAATATACACTAGGGAACCCGAGAATAAATTGCGTTATACATACGTAAGGCATTTTTTGACTCACAGTTTTAAATTTTATAAGTTTATTTCTAAAGAATTATCGTCTTTATTTGCATATATGGATAAATAAAAAATATCGATCTTGGGTCCCCAAGGGTCAGGGTCAACACTTTGTATTAACATTTTGACTTTTGGTTAAAATTTTCGGCATTTTATCAGGGGATGCACATATGGTTATCGCATCACTATTAAATTTCTCTTTTATAAATTTAAACCAAAAAATAGGTAATTATTGACTATTGAATATAAAATAAGAAAGATAGATCATTGTTGTACCAGGGGTGGATCCAGGAGGAGGTGTGGGGGGTGTGCACCCTCTTCAAGAAATTAAACCAATTAAATCAATGTTAAAATCACTACTAGTTTTATTGTCACGTAATACTACTAACCAGATTTCATTTTTTAAAATTGTTATTGGTAATATTATTAAATGATTAACATATGGTAGTTATTATAATTACTTAAGAAAGTCAAATTTAGTATTAAAATGGTGAAAATAGGCAGTAATGAAATCACCCAAATTTCAGCTGCGTGCCTTTCACCTTGTTGCATAAACCTTCTTTGGGTTTAAATTTATTTTATCATTTTTAATATTATTATTTCAATCATTAATAATAAATAAAGATATTTAAAATTATTTATTTTTAAATAACGTGCTTTAAACAAAATCTTTGAATAATACCACACACATAACGTGTCGGTATGGCTTAGTGGCAAAATTCCTATTTATAATGAGAGATAACTAGCTAGACTATAAAGTGGAGTCGATTGTTCGAAATTTGAATAATTCCAACAATACTAATTGATTAAATAGCTAAAAAAAACTATTTATATAATAATTGTTGTAATGCTTAAACTTATTTTCCTCTTACTAGTCACTTTTTGTTAATGTTATTATTATTTGCTTTTAATAAATTTCAATACAGATCTCAAATTTCGATACCCTTCAATGGAGGATTATTGTCAAGTTTGGCGTTACACTGAAAAATTACTTAAAGATTTACTCTCAAATTTTGAAGTATTTCTATGTCAAAATTTCTTGAGGTGCCTTAATTCCTTAGAGGTTAATGGAAAAAACCACATCAACTTCTTGAAAGACTTACTTATTTACTTACTCTATGACATTAAAGAATGATTTCGTTTGAGCTTAAGTTGTATCTCTTCACAACTAAAGATCACAAAATTGTACTAATATATTATTTTGTCAATATCTCAGAAACTATTGGTTTTATAAAGATATATTTCAAACAAATGTTTATTTTTATTTTTAATAGTAGTACCATTTTACAATGATAAGTTATTTAGTATATCAAATAGTTGCGGAGATATAGACATTTTTGCTTCTGTAAAGTAACCTAAAAGTAATTTTCATGGGAAAATGAAAAAGGCCATTTTGTTAATAATCTTAATCAACGCCTAGATACGAATCTTCATCAAAATCGTTATTGTTGGCATTATTGTGTGAGACTAAGAATGTAATAAATTTAACTTTTATAAATGTGTCCCTTATTGGTGTGCACATTGAGAACCCCCTCTAAAGTGTCGTTGTCCAGCTATCTGCGAGTTCTAGACCCAGATACATCAGAATTAATGTTCACGGGATAACTTTACAATATACATCTTATGTAAAGCACAATCTGAAGAAGTAAAACCGAGTTTATTTGTATGTTTGAAAAAATATATATGGTAAAAATAATAAAATAATTTGGGGTTCCCAGCCAGCAGTAGGTCCAAATACATTATAATTTATAATATACATTAAGTGTCTTCATTTAGGCCTAAACCTGACCCCTTTCGTACCAAGAGAGTCCAATAGGCTAATAATTGTGCAATTGATGGGGACAGGGATCACATCCAGCCGATCCTAGAAAAATGTTCATATACAACATGTACAATTATGACAAAAATGAAATTAATTTACAATAATATATTAGAATTCGTGAAAGAAGAGGGAGCAAAACAATTTATATTAAAGATTGGAATCAAAGATTGTAATTATGTTAGCTTTATTTTAAAAATGTTTAATAATCCAAGAAGTATCGATTTAGTATACAAAGCACCTGTAATATAAAATTTAAAAAATAATTATGGATATGCTGAGATTAAAAAATAATCTTAAATTCAATAAAACCAGTGAGGTTATTTACGAAAAAAAATTAAGCTACTAAAATCTGTGAAACACAGTAAGTGATTACAAAAATGTTAGCTTTTTAAATCGAGTATGCTACATAAGAAAATGTGTTAGTGTTTCAATAAATTATTAGTGACCGATTCTTGCTTAGTACATTATCCCGCAAATGACTAAGATTAAATATTTAACATTTTGTACATCAAGTCACCATTTTACAAGAAAGATAAAATAACAAATAGAGCGCGCAATCAAAAGCGATTTAAAGTATTTGACATTAACAGATAGGACGGTATTAAGATGGCTTAAATACTTTATTGTTGACATAATAGGCTTTTATGCTACATTTAAAGTATTTCAAATATTAATTAAGAACGATTTTAATTGAGAAATTTTATATAATTGTCTTTGAAAAACTAAAGATTTTTCAAATATTTAATGAACAAAGTAGTTAAAAACACAGCAATGTTAACCATTGTAGACGATGCGAAGGACAAGTAAAAGAACCGTTCCCCCTCCTTTCCCTTCGTCTAGAAAAAAACCATACGCGGGATCACGAAGCTATGATGGAAGAGAAAGTAACATAGATCTTTCACTTCGATTTCTTTTACTCAACTGATTGGTCTGCTCCCTCGCATGGGCTTAAAACAGGTTGGAAACTGTATTGGGGAGGAGTATAAACCTACATCTAACATATTTTTAAAATTTAAGCCATTTGAGCAAATTACAATATTTTACAATGATCAATTCCCTTAAGTTTTAACGCAATAATTCTCTAATTCCATAGAGTAAGTAGATAAGTAAATCTCTCAAAAAGTGATGTTCTCTTTTCTTAAACCGAGTAGGGGAAATATTTGTACAGCAATATCTCTATAGTTTTAGACTCGATAGTTAATATTTACCTTTTTTATTGGTTTAAATTTATAAATGATGATTTTAATAAAAATACGATAAACAGAAGATGTGCAACCCCTAATAAAATGTCGAAAATTTTAACCAGAAGTCAAAATTTAAATGACGTATTGACCCTTGTGGATACAATATCAATCTTTTTTTTTTTTGTCCAAATATAATAGTGAGTATTTTAATTATTTAAAAAGAAAATCTTAAAATTTAAGTCCGAAAGTCAAAAAACGTTGAACGTAAGTATAACACAACTTTTGCTCTGGTTTGCTAGTGTATATTATTTCGTTTCAAATATATTACGAGTTTTGAGTAAATATCTCCATTTTTAAACAATGGAGTGAGAAAAATCATGTGGAGTTCCGTACTATTTACATTTTGTCTGCTTCAAAAAGAAAAAGAAATTGCTAGGTCATAAACTAGTACATGGAATAGTTTATTTTCGTAACAAATCATTTTAAAATTTATATTTTAACAGAGGTCTTCTAAGAATTTGTGTAAAATAATTCGAAATTAAAAAAAACTTCAAAGGTTTATTTTTCAGTTTCACAAAATTTCGAAATCTATCAAATATCTTGACTTTTCCCTGATATACATATTTCGGTTTTGCTCTATCCTAGATTTTCAACCTTTCCTTGACATATTACATATATAGACCATTCCCTACCCCAATAAATCCTCTCACTTTTCCTCGACTCATAAAATAGCTCGTCTTTTTTAACACCGCGTCTTAGTAACCGTTCGGGTTGTACGCATATGTACTAATTACGCTAGTGTGTAAGGGATTTATAAGGTTCCATTAAAATAAAGTATACCTTCATTTGCGTAGAGAGAGCGAGGAAAATCACATTTACTACTCCCGACCGGAATTCAAACCCTGATCTCCCCATCATAGGCAGTTCAGTTTGTTACGAGAATGACTCATTAGACCAGGCATGTCCTAGCCCACGGGCCATTTGGCCTCCGATTATGTTCTATGCGGTCCACCAGCTCAAATTGCAGAAATAAACAACAGATTATGTGCTTGTAGCTGACGTTAATGCTCGCTAATTTCCAGAATCGTAAGTTGTGAGGGATGCATGACTGTGGGTTTAGGTATTTGTGTGTGTGTGTATATATATATGCGTGTGTAATCTATTTAGGCATCAGGTATTATCAATCTCATGTATTTCCCACGGTCAATTCCCCAAGAACTTGCAGTTGGTAACGGTTGCACATGTCTGCATCAGACCATACACCGACAGAGCAGGTTTCGACTTAATTGGTTTTAAAACTGATGGACATTAAACAATTATAATTATTAGTAACACATATTTAAATATCTAGATTGTTGTGGAAGTCAGTCAAATAAGATTTCACTGAACACTTAATACAATTGTTTTCCTCCACCACGTCTTACTACCCACCCGGCCCTTACAAACATATTTTTTTTATCACCGCGTCTTACTACCTGTTCAGGCATGCGTAGGCCTATGTTTGATAATCAGGCCTACTCTAATGGAATAGGGTTGAGGAAGGAAGCATTTTAAAGGTAATATAGCCGCATTTGCGAGGAGGGAGAGTGGGAAACCATTTTGGAAAAGCCACCCTCAGTAGATCCAACCGGGATTCAAACCCCGATTTCCCCGTCTTCAACGGGCCAGTTTATTGGGAGATTGACGCCTTAGGCCGTTCGATTACTGAAGCGGGTCATATGCATATTAATAACGTTAATGAAGAAGGTAGAATTAAAAAAAGGAATGCACCTCTCTTTGTGTGGAGGTAGAGAGAGTGTAAAACCATAAAGGAAACACCCAGTACATTCTTTTAATATCTATATATTTTCTTTATATTTCATTTCGCCACTGTTTGATAGCTGTTTAATCAATTCAAACCCCAAATAGGAAACAAAATATAAAATATATTATACAAAGAGGAAAAGATGTATATTTGTATGTGTGCTTGGGGAAAAAAAGAATTATGGTAATCAAGATAAAGAAAAAAAAAATGCTGATGTTGGAAAGATGAAAACCTAAATAGCGTAGAACAAAAATGTTGTATAAGCTGATCTAGCTGTATTGATAAAATAAATAAAACTACTCAAAATAGATAGCCACAAATCTAGAGGGACAGAAAATGTTTAGAGAGAGGGGAATTTTGTATTTTCCTCTGGCTACAATCATTTTACATAGCAAGGACTTGAACCCCAAACTTCCCATTACCAGTATACCAGACTAGGTGAGATAGAGTTAGTCCACATACTCAGCGATGTAGGTTTTAAGTTAGCTTGAAAATGAAAAGTACGACTGGTCATCACTCATTAGTTCAGAAGCGTTTAGAACTTCTTTTTTTTGTAAGAAAAATAATTGCTATAAAGAACATTTGATTAAAAAATATATATCAACAATATTTGACTTAAAGTCGACCTAGGTGGTCTTGGGGTAAAGTGCTCGCCTCTAGACCCAATGTTAATGGGTTCGAACCCAAAGGATTTTTTTTGAGCGATAAAAATCCGTAGTACATCTTCTTTCGGAGCGGAAGTCGATTGTAGCTTGTTAAAGAACTTTGGTAGACCCTTTAGCACTCGCTCATAGAAATTCTCGTGTGCTAATATAATCAGTCGGTTCAGAAAGTGCAAGTTAAATACCTAAAATAGATTTTTTAAAAGCTAACTAACAACATAAGACTTTAATAAAAAGGAAAACATCCTCTATAAACGAAGTTAAGGCCATCAAACTTCCCCCAAATTAAATAGTTGTCTGAAAAATTAAAAATCTTTTCAGTGACAGAAATATGTAACAAATATTTAAAAATGAAGGAACAGCTTCATCCCAGTAAAGTCTAAAAAAAAAATCTGAAAAACAAATTGGTTTAAAGTTTTTTAATTACGTACTCCTTCGGTATTTACGTGTTTGCGTGTGTGACACTTAAACGAAACACGCGGAAACAAAACAGCGATAACTTAAAACCATACCACGCATTCCTCTGTGAAATAAAGAGGTTTTTTTTTTGCGTAAAGTATGTCGAAACTTTACGCAAAACTAAAAGGCAAACTTTAGGTGAACACCCCTTACAAATTAAACGCAAACAAATATATGTCACGT
Source organism: Timema douglasi (assembly GCA_901482245.1). Taxonomy (NCBI): domain Eukaryota; kingdom Metazoa; phylum Arthropoda; class Insecta; order Phasmatodea; family Timematidae; genus Timema; species Timema douglasi. Next base: position 59,287 of record CABEEJ010002123.1, read on the forward strand.
TCGCTTCGAGAAAAGCTTTCGATATAACGTCAAGAGTGCGAGGTTGATTTCAGAAACCCTACCATTCCATTTTACCCATAAACCCTCTGATCAATGTTAAAATTGGATTTATATCCAATAACAAAAGTTTAAGAATAACGCAAGTAAAGCGTGATGTAACGTGTATTTGGTTATCATTTTATTTTTAATTTCAGAAAAACAAAAAAGTTAAGGCAATGTTAAATTAAATTTCTGCGAGAACGTCAGAAAAACAGTCACTTTGACAGAGGATAGAGATTTGGAATAATAATAATAATAATAAATTTAAAGATAAGCAGAAAGAAGAAAATTCGACTGCTATGATGCCTTAAAAAAAGGACGTAAGGTAAGCTAATTTAATAAAACGTCTCATATAAAGGTACCGTCAAAAGAAAAATTGCACTATTATGAGCGGAAGGGTTTGATTTTTATTGATTGATTTTTTTCTCACGGCTCATTACACGTTTGGGTTTTTAAGCATATATACTAATTAACTAAAGTGTTATAGATTAGGTTTTAGTTTAGAGGAAGTGTACACGAATTTTCGTTGATGGAGAGCTGAAAACCATGTAAGATAAAAGGAACCTCATTACACCCGATTGGGAGTCAAACCCCGATCTCGCCCGTCATCCTAATTCCAGTCTATTGCGGGAGTGCCACCTTAACTTAGACCATGCAGTCGGCCATAGAAGTGTGTATTTTTGTCTTTAAAACTGTTATTAATTTTGGCCAGAAGGCCAACAGACACAGGCCAAACATAATGTTGTAACGTAGTTTTTGTCCCATATTTTCCAAAAGCTCACATTTCAGGGCCGGGTGCTGTACATTAATTACATAGCCGTATCCTTTGTACAGTTATGAGGTCCTATAGCAGTGATTTATGATCGCCAGCGCTCCGTGCGGCTACAAGGAGAGGCCATTTATAACAACAGTCGGCATCATTCTTAGGTTTAGCGCGCCCGAGAATGTTAGCCAGAGTCTTACGGGGGAGGAGGGGGGATGCTTTACCCTCCTTGATGTGTTTCATATTGCGGATATTAACTTGAAATGTATCGCGAAGGGAAGATAAACATTAATAGTCGAGTTTGTGGACCATAAACCCCCTCCCCCCTTACGATGAAAGCGCAAAAGAAGTAGTGTAAGCAACTATGAGAAAAAAATAATCGTTTCAGATAGATACACACATATACCGACAAAATAATAAATATATTTAATTATTTGCCGAGGACAACATGTAATGAGTACAGTCCAACATCCATAGAAAGAACCATATTTGACGGGTAGAAAAGTTGCTAGATCTACAGCATCTACTTCACGTAATCATGTCAAGTCATGTGAAGCTATAAGATATCACTTATTACAGATAATAGCAATGCCGATTAAATAACACTAATAATACAATTAATTTAAATTAGTTGAAAAATTATATTTACACTTTGGCTTATCGCAGGTGGACGTGTTGAATCATCAGCTACATATGAGCTACCAATAGTATCGCGAGCTATCAGATACCACAATCATCTGCTAAATGGGAGGGCTGTTATGCTGCCAAGTATACAATACAAGAATGTAATTTTTTCAAAAGCGAAATTTCAATAAATATCAACGCACAGGTTGCAAATTTTTGTAATTACGGCACTGTCCATATGGAGGGGATTACATTCCAATTAATTAAATGATTCGATTACTTGTAATGTGGTTCTCTTTCTCTATAAGGGCCATGTCGTAATTTATGATTTGTAGTCTGTCTGTTGATATTTACTAATAATATAATAAAATGTTATCAATGTTAAACATAGAAAAATATGTTTAGATTTTCTAAAATTTCTTCCTAGTAAAAATCCTACTATATTATGGAATTTAATAGTGTTTTTTTCTCCATTTTTAGTCTAATTCTAGAAAAATAAAGGATGTACTAAATCAGCTGGTATTTTTATTTGTTACTTTTAATGACATGATATAGTTGTATTTTTTGTCCAAGGACAACACATAATAGATCAACCACTTCATATGTTTACGATATAATATAAATTATCTAATCGTTTCAGTTAATTTTAAACAAGGAATACGTTTTTTAGCACACTTTGTCCAATTCTATCTCTATTTTGAGAGAGAGAGTTGAGAGAATGAGATTGGTAGAGCGATGGTTGGAGTGCAACAATTTTAGTTAAGACTTTTTCAGTTAAGATAAATTATATATAAACATTTTCAGTAGAAAGAGATTTGGCAGAGATAAAGGAGAGATAATGAAAGAGTAAATAGAAAATCCGTCAAATAGAAGGTAAAAGATTTAAATGTGAATAGAGAAAGAGATAAATATAGGTTATATAATGAAGTAGAATAAATACATACGAAAGAGGATATGTCAGGAAAAACACACTATTATATGTGTCTTTAAGTATTTTTTTAAAACTTATTTTAGTTAACTTTTAAACACAGGGGTAGTTGAAGAGTTAATCTAAAGGGTAACGAAGAATAGGATAACTAGAAGAAAAATACACCCTGAATATTGTAGAGAGAGGATGAAGAAATCTCACAGGGTTATTCCCTAGCAAAGTACACCTTCTTTAAAAATGATTACTTCTGTATGAAGTATGTAACTTAGAGGAAAGGCATCCTCATTGGTGTGGAGAGAGACTTGCGAGAATCACCGAACGTGGTCGAGATCCAAGCCAGTAACCGGCGAACGTCTGCAATCTAGAGGCTAACACACTAGACCACTCGTCCACCGCGGAAGGCTCTACCCTGGTAAATTAATATTTTATAACTGTTTATTTCTTTATGAAGTATAGGCCCGCCTTCCATTCCTAATTCAGCAGACGTGCAGATAGCACAATCTTGTCAGTCAAGAAAGAACAAAAAAACAACAACGTAAGACACTCTCATTACGAATGATCTATTTAATAATTACGTTTAAAGCAAGTGTAACAAAAGCAACAGTAGTTCACGATCTTTAAAAAAAGAAGGAAACACACAGCAACAGCGTGCAAGGTTCGTTCATCTACAAAGGCCGCAGTAACAAGTCTTCATTGTCTCCGGATGTGAGAATTATAATCTCACGGAAAAAAGGGTTTTGAGGGGTGAGCTCTTAATATCGCAGATGCTAGAGAAGGAGAAGAAGGGTGACGGACGGACGGATAGACAGACAGACAGACGGAACAACGCGGGAGGGGTTATTAAGGAACAATGGTGCTCTAGTAATTAATGTTGCAAGAAGGCGAGGAAACTAAGCAATTCCTTCTACTTCTCTCAGAGCACGACCATTTTCTTCTCTCTTTGAGAAAAACCTTCCTCTCTCAAGTTCTTAAGCTCGAGGAAAGACGAACATAGGCGTTACCAACATATATTTTTTGTTGTTTTTAAGCACAAACTTTTCTCGCGTTTTTCTAGTTCTAGGGGCTGCCTAGGCTGCTGAGGGAGTGCCAATCAGGTGTTGCGATTGGGTTAAATATAGATATTAATAAAACAGTAATAAATGAGTTTAACACTTGTATAGTTCATCCAGAGTAGAAGGGATGGTGACTGAAAGCTAGCAATTTTTCTTATTGCAAACATTAGTTTAACGACTCTAATGTTAACCTAAGTGGACATAATTACCTACTTAGTTATAATACTAATACCATCAACAGAAAGTATTATTAAACGCTTCTGATAATTCTTCCCTAAGGATTACTGTATAAATGCCTTTTTCATAATTAATTTAAAGAACACATACTATTAATAAAACTATCATGCGTTTTGTTTCGCGGTTGTGGCAACAATAAATATTATAGTGCAAGAAATAGTAAATATAGTTGGCATCATAAAACAAACAAATATATTTTTATAACTTAAAGAGCCATACACAATATTAGTTTCAAAATAAAACGTTTTTGTTTTGTAAACCCCTACACAAAGACACAACCAAAAACTGTTTGTATGAAGTCATTAGCCGCCATTATTTCATCCAGTTCTCCATCTTAATTTTTATTAAGAGAAGGCACTCTTTTAGAAGCTCTCATTTGTTATGTATTATTAAATAAGCTACAGACACCACTTCCACAATATTTTTTTTTATCCAAACGGTTATTTTCATAAGTTCCTGTTGTTATTAAAATCAAATTGTTTGTTGTGAAAGTTTTATGTGCCAAAAGGTTTACAATATACTTTTTTTTTTAAATCCCTGTGTCTTACTACCAGTTCATGTTATACGCAAATATAATTACTCTAATGGGGTAAGGATGAGGAGGGGAGGATTTTATAGATAATCTACTCGCATTTGTAAGAGAGAAAGGACGCCCGAAGGACTTTTCCCTAGCTAGGTAAGCCCCCGGGGGTTATAGAATAACCCCCAGTAAGACGG
>CABEEJ010002123.1:63800-76964 GCA_901482245.1 Timema douglasi
TCCGAGAAAATTTATTAAATTGAAGCATCAAAAGACGCTTTCTAAAACAATTCTTGTCTCCTGAAAATATGATACAATATAAGAAAAATGTTTCAGACTTCTAATATTTATACAACCTCAGAATCTCAGAGAGGGGGAACGGGTGGTCCTGAAGGAGAGTGGGGAACTATTTAGGGGGGAAAACCTTCAGTAGACCCGATCAGTATTCTAATCCCGATCTCCCTGTCATCAGCAGGCCAGTCTAGCCGAGAGCTACGCCTTAGACTGTTCAACCACTGACGCCGGTCACAATATACTTTACTGTCGTGACGTGGATGTTGGTTCGAGTCGCAGCCAGGTGTATTTTTTCTCTTTCCCAAATGTTATTTTCTCTTTCTCTCTCAACGTTGATGCAGGTGCACTTCCTCAGAATAGCCTTCCTCGCATTTTTTTTACAAAAACTGGAAACCCGGATTGAATTGATCTAAGGCGTCACTCTATTGATAGACTGAACCGCTGATGAAGCGGAGATCCGGGTTCGAATCCCGGTCGAGTTTACTAAGATTTTTATATATGGTTTTCTCATCTCCCTCCAAAAAAATGTGAATACACTTCCTCTAAAATTAAATGTCCCTATCCCCAACACACCAGCGCTAGTTTTGTATACGTTTAGACGAAACGTTTAGTAAAACGAGGTGACAAAAACATTATTTTGGGAAATATCAAAGCTTTCAAGTTTCAAGACGAATAAAGTGTTTCACCCGCTTCGGTGGCTGCATGGTCTAAGGTGCTACTCTCGTAGTGGACTAGACTGCCGATTATGGGGAGCTACACAAATGCCTGGTACGCTTCCTATAAATATAGCCGCCATCATTCCTAAAACTATTAGTGTATTTAGTACATAAACAAATAATCCAAACGGGTAGTAAGACGCGGTACTTAAATAAAATACAATTTTAATAAAGCTGCTTCTTGCACTCAAGGTGTACTGAAAGCTAAGTTTAGTCTATTTTAAATTTGTGTAACGAAATATTTTTGTAGTTAAAACAAAAAGATTATTACATCAGGATATCTTTAAAAAACATCTACACATAATAATCTCAACAGTATTTGAATATCTGTCAAGAACATAACGGAATATGTCCAGGATTTTATAAATGAGGAAAAAAGGTGCTGTTTAAATTCTGCGATACCCATGACAGATATTCAAGAACTGTTGAGATTGTCACATGTAGAAAATTAAACTTAATGTATCTACTTAGGCAATATTGTATTCATCTGGCCGGGGAAAAATTTTTTGTCATAAAAAAAACCCTGTGAAATGCTGACCTTAACTGGCGTTCCCTTCTTTTCCAACCTAAAGAAACCCAAATGTATTTGATATAATCAACTGGTTTCATTTCCATTCCCCCAAAACTTCCATTTCCCATCTTATTTCATCCTCTAGCATCTAATGAAAATAAAAAAGAAGGAAAAACAACAGTAGAAAGTCTTCCACTCAAGATTTTCCTCCACGCCTTCCAAATAACAGCTCTGCAACCCTTTGACAGCATGGGCCTTACTTTCCCTTCTCCTAGTCCTCCCTTTGTTACGTGTTTTTTGAAAGGAACCACCCCCTCTCAATCTACGAATAAAAGAAGGAAAGTTAGTTTGGTTTACTTCAAAGGTGCGAAAAGTTATAAAAAGCTCCTTAGTAAGATGGGATAGAAAAGTAAAAGAAAGATACGAAGAAAATAATAAAAAAAGAAGACGATAAGAAGAAGCTGCCCTTTCTCGTAGTTTGAGTTGAATTATTATCATCACCGCACCGCGTATTACTTCTTGTACAAGTTATACACATGTATGATAATTACTCTAATGGGGTGTGGATGAGGATGGAAGCATTTTAGAGGTAATATGCCTCCATTTGCGTGGAAGAATAGTGAGAAACCATCTAAGAAAAACTACTCTCAGTACACCCGACCGGGATTCAAACCTCAATATACCCATCTTCGGTAGGCCAATCTAACTAGAGAGTGTCGCTTTAAGGCCGGTACACACAGAATGCTAGGCTAAGCTGTGCTGTGCTAAGACTTTTTCAGTTTGGTTTCACACTAATTGATACCCTGATTTGGTTGGAAGGCCAATATAAAAAATTCAAACATATTTCTTTGCGGCAAACAGTGATAGCATTTCACCGTATTATTGTGTTATTTTAAAGGTATTGATATTATCTATCTAAAGTGACATCTGCAGATAACACGACTTGATGCATGAATATACTAAAATTGTTTTAGTAACTTTAGTAACTAGCTTCTACTATTTTTCCTACAAAAATCATACTATAAATAATGGTCCCTCTTTTCTCTGTTGTTTCTTTCTGGACTGCTCTAGTAAAGTTTAGTTATGGCGTTCTCCAAAATGTCTTATTTGAGTTCAGATGATAGTAATGTGGAAGAGAGGATGCTGCTATTAGCAGTTATTTTGGAAGATGAAGAAATTTTAGGAGGTTGACTTGTTCAATTAACGCTTCCATTTTAATATAAAAATATTTATTAAATATAAAACCGAAATAGAACATTACTTAAATACGCGTGAAAAAACTTAAAACAAAACTTAAACACTTCTGTGGTTATTTTCACCAAACCAGAACTGCGTCTGTTCAGCGTGGATCCCAAGCTGCGTTTCTGTGCACACGCAACGTAAGATGGCTCAAGATGAGATATGGAAAATTTGCCCGGCCAGCAATCAGACAATTTTCCCGGCCAGCAATCGGAAAAAACAGCGCGGCGTAGTAAGGCATAGCTTAGCTTTCTGTGTGAACCAACACATTTAAATATATGGTCCGCTATTTTTCTAAATAATAAGCGGAGCAAATATTAGCTTAGCTTAGCGTTCTGTGTGTACTGGCCTTCAGAATATACCATTCGGTCAATGAAGCGGATTTAAATGAAATTATTAAAGTCGCAAGTGAGATTACCTTCATGTTGGAGTTATCAATCAACCCTTCTCTGTAGAGAAGGTATTACAATACCAAGGGCAATAATAAAGTGGATCACCAGGGACCTTTATTTGATCCACACTCAAATATGCAAAAGACCAAGTACCTGAACTAAGATGTTTAACAATCAGCAAAATTAAATATTTAATTATAAACGTTAATGGGAGTTTAAGGGTATGCTAGATATAAAAGCGTAACAACTGAATAGAAGAAGACATTGGCCTAGAGGCTGTTTTATTTTCATAATCCGAATGTTAAAAATATTATGTTTTTAGATTGCGAGCTATGCTCAATAGCAACAATATACATATGGAAGAGAAAAGATGTATTTATGTACAAGAAATTAAGATAAATTTTTGGAGTATTAAACGTACAATCAAATACAAAGTACATTCATAATAATTTGACGGAACCAATTTATAAACGCGCTAAGAGTTAAAATATAGCGAACAAAAAGTTGAGAAACACGCATATTAAAAAGTATATTTGTATCACATCTCCTATCTTATCCACATCACCTAGTAGGAATATGCTCCTAACTATACACTTGGCTACTTTAGAAATAAGTAAAGATATTATTATCGTCCAACTACCCGTGAGGCGGGGCAACCTATTCAAAAAGGCTTAATATATCTCTTACAAACATACTGAGTGTATAATAACGGTCAACAAACAAACAATCGAAATTCTCCTTGCGTAACATTATTGAAAGTAAGATAACAATACATATATTTCATTTAGAACGATTATCACAGTAAGGCAGGACCCCAATCATAATAGCGCAATATACACTACAAAAATAAATAACAAAACTTGACTTGATTATACTACCGTAGAATCTAAAGTTAAAGAAATACGTCCAAAAAAATGCCTCAATTTATAACAAATCTAATTACCCAACAAAACTAAACTAGTAAAATTATTCATAAAAAAATATGCTAGAGCAAATACAAATAGGTCCCTACATAATTAAGTTACAATTTAACAGCTCCTAAGTTTACAAATTATATAATGTTTTTCCAATATAACGTAAACTTACATGTAGAAAGATCCTACATCCTGAAAGCATCAAATAGTGACTGCTTCTTGCCGGGATCACGCTTATATTCATATTTGCACTGTGGGGAAAATATGGGAGGGTGGATAGACAATTTCAATGATGTCACTATCAGCAAGTTAGTGTGAGTCTCTCTCATTGACGCCTGCACACAACGTCAAGAGGGAGATAATACGGGGGGTAGGGAAAACCACGTGATTTCCAAGAGAGCTTATTCTCTAAATTTTAGCGCCTGCGCAGCGTCCGCTACTCGGAGAAAGTCAACCGAACTACGTAACCTTCCGAGGAAATAGTATTTTTTTTCTTGTTTAACGTGAGCGGAGTGTTGATATTCTGGAAGGACCCATGAGCAGTGCTGGTTTCCCGGTTAAACGGGGTAAGTGTAACTGCACTTTTATAGGTGACGGACGTTATGTGGTGAACATGTTTGTAGCCACGGTACATCAATAACCCATGTCGGGGATCACGCGGCTTGAACGTCAAACTCTTATGACCTGGCTTGCCGGTGATGGGAGGTCGGGGGATCAAATACAGATTGGAGGTACTTATGCTGGATTTACTAAATGGTTTTCTAATTCCCTTCCACAAAAATGCTGGTACACTCCCTCTAAATTCAACCTTTCTCATCCCTAGAACATTCATAGGGATATAGCTCAAACCGGTAGTAAAACTCTGCGCTAAAAAAAAAGTTTGCCTGGTTTCGAACCGACGTTCTTGACTCGTGAACGCGAGGAATGTCCAAAAGCGGCGTCTTAAGTGCAGGTGACACTGACGCTTGTTTGCATTACTTGTCGACTCGGCGTGATAAGGAGGCGTCGCGGTGGAATTACAGCTTCGTGGTGGAACGAAGTGTTTTGTACACCTCAGTACACCTAAGTACACTTGACCGGGATTCGATCCCGCTCTTACCACTATCGGTAGTCTAGTCTATTTCGTTCAGCGTTCACATACTGTTACAACTGAAATATATATATATTTTAAATTGGTTAAGATCAAAAATAGTAAATATAATATAAGATATTAACAGGGAAAGGAAAAAATATTGTAGGGAAGGAGGAGAGGGCTGGCGGGGTGGAGGAGAGCCTTGACTTCCAGACACAGCAAAAACGCTTTGCTGGTTTTTAAAAAAAGAAAATATAAATAGCGTATACCAAAAAGTCTGGAAAAGCGAGAGTAGTTATACTGATAAAATAAATAAAACCATCCAAAATAGATAACAATAAAAAAGGGGATAAACAATGTTTGGAAATTTGTTATTTTCCTCGGTCTACAATTATTTTAGGGGGAGGGGGAAATGGAGATGGTCGAGGAAAGAAGACAGTTATATGTTTTTCAAGCTACTCTAATATTGTATTGAAAACATTTATTTATTTATGATATATTCCAAACTTTTTTTTATATAATAATACCATGAATAGGTTAAATAATAGTATGTTTATGTATATCACATACAGTAGATATAAATAGGAAAAAAAATTGTGCCAAATTTCTCCTCCGGTTTAGATGAAAAAAATGTACAAGTTGAAAAATAAATAGGATGCATTTAATTTAAATTTATATAAGAAAAAAACATATGCGTACATAAATCCAAAACCTCATTAAATAATACGCTAATATGGACCAACATCACTTGTCGTCAATTGTTTCCAGCATGTGCCCAGGTCAGTTTAGTAAGATGACTACATCTTCTTTGTTCCTTAAACCATTTATTCCTTTATTTTATTACATTCTTCTCCTATTTTCGCACACATGCTATCTGTTCCTACATATTTAATCACCATCAATCTCCTTGGAATTCCGTCCTCATTACGTACCCATACTATTCCAGACTTGCTTCCTATACTTACTATCGCATGTACTCCAACATCCTCATAACATGACCATACTAACTCTATGTCAATTCCTCTATCTCATGTACTCCAACTCTAGTCCGGACACCTTCATTCCTAATTCTGTTTCTCCTGATAACATCAATAATATAGTAATAAAACAGAGCAGACACATTCTCTGGAGGGTATATATTAAATTGGCTCATAAAGCCACATGGAGACACTATGAGTAGTTATAGTTGAGTGTCTGGGTATACTTGACAAACTACGTCATACCTTTACACACTTGAGCTATGCGGCAAATATTAAATCCTGTGACGGTTAGTAACACAACTTACTAATTTACAAAACCAAACTTCAGGAACTACGACACGGCATAGTTCCTCCCATATAAAACAATGTCAATAACCGCAGCGCAACACACTGTAATACTTCCTCCTCTGACTAAAACTGAAACGATGAGAGGTATTTCCCTTTTATATCCTAAATAAGGGTTCAGATTTCGTGGAAAAGCTGTTACCTGTTTTTATCTATTATTAGATTTTCATAACAGAAGGTAACGTGGATTTGTGTCGCCATAGCTCTTCTAGGTTATCGGGAATTTTTTTTGGTTCAAGTTTCGGATTTTTATTATAAGGATGGCATGCTCTATAGCGTTCATTTTGGCTAAGGAATTCCCGGGGATTTGATGAATTTGTATGTCAAGTCCCAAGAAGAAGAAGAAAAAAAGACGGGACAGGGAAATTTGAAAGTAATTTGTATTTTAAAAAGCATTTACTTAATAATTGATTTACAAGCCGCACATACTTTCTCAATTGTTTACTCTTGGGTTTTGTTTGGCGCGTTGGACAGTTCGACTATACAGTGTACCATACATACCACGCTCCACTGCCACCGGACGGGACAAAGCTGTGCCTGCAGTCACGTGGATGAGTTATGTTAAAACTAGGGATAGGACCTCAACTCCTTCGAGTTCCAAGAATCCTTAGGGGTATTCAAGATTCGAGGATTAAAGAAAATTTCTGATTAGAAATTAAAACCCTTCATAGTGTTTTTTTCCAACTTTTTTCAAGTGAAATTTGTTAGGTGGTTCAGAAATAATTATAATTATAGGATAATTTCAACAACCAGGCCCCGAACCAGTAATTTAACACAACTGAATGTATGGATGTAATTATAAATGGATTATTAGAAATAATGTTAACAATTAAGTACTATTTATATAATCTATTATTCTTTTATTATATTATATTAATATTTACTCTTATGTTTATAATTTTTCCCACGATTTGGATTCATAAAAAAATGGAATCGATCTAGCTCTAGTTAAAACATTAAACAATTCGCTTTTAATCGACACAGTTCGTGTCGATTCTGATACAAAAGTTGCTCTCAATATTGTAACAAGAATAGTGGTTGACAAAGAAGCCACCGGCCTGCTCGTAATTAATATTTTATTATCAGTACTACCACCGTCCTTGTTCAACGGGAAGGTTCACCTAGCTTTACGGCATTATGATTTCATGATGTTAATAATCTTATTGTATCTCAAATTTCAGCAACATTACGGGCGATAAAGATTATGCTGATGTCTGGAAGTATAGTGCACCATTCAATCCCCACAAAAGGTTCGCCTCAGACACATGTTTAAGAACTGTTGAGAACACATAGACTGGAATTATATTTCATTAATTTTGGGCAAAAAATTATTTTTTGCTATAGAAACTGCAAAAATACTAGCATCGGCTCACGTTTACTACATCTCCACCTTAACGTTCTAAAATAAATATAAACAGATTTGTACAAAAAAACTGCCTTCCCCCATATTTCCCCCCCCCCCCNCCACTTTTATCAGAGAGTTTTATTTCTGGAAAATACAGTAAGAACGTGACTCCGTCTATGAGCATTGCCATAACAAGTAAGCAAACCGCATAGCAGACCTGTAGGGCATGTAATCGAGGTAAAAAAATTCACAGGCGCATTCAACTCTTCGTTTTTATTTGAGCGGGAAAAGCAAACTTTATCACTTTCAAACAAATGTCGTGTAAAGTCAACTAATAAGGGAATATATTAAGGTTTAGGTCTTAGCCTAAAAGCATGGCATCCTTAGTCGAAGTTAAAATTAAATACTCTATTTCGGTGGCCGAATGGATTAAGGCGTCACTCTAGCAAAAGACTGTACTGCCAATGACCGGGAGATCGGGGTTTGAATCCAGAGTAGGGTGTACTGGGGGTTGTTTCCCCTAAGTGATTATTCAGTAAATGTGGGTACAGTTCTTATAAATTCAACCTTTATCATTCTTAGCACATTACTGTAATTAATATATATGCGTACAGCCCAAACAGGCGGCGAGACACGGTACTAAAATAAAAAACTAATTCACGCAGGTTTTTTAGTTTAAACTTAAAATTTTATTGATTGGTTATTTTACTCATAAATAAATTCTAAATAAAACCAGTACATTTTTTTTGAGGGGGACAGAAGGAGCATGTGATAAACTCAGTATTAATAACAGTGTTACCCGCCTCGGTGGCGTAGTTAGCTAACGCGCTAGTTTAGTATTGGACTAGACTGCCGAAGACGGGGAGATCGAGGTTCAAATCTCGGTCGGGTTAACTGGGGGTGGTTTTCCCTAAATGGTTTTCCACCCTCCCTCCACGAAAATGCGGGTTCACTTACTCTAAATTAAACCATTCCAATTCCTAATTCGTTAGCGTAATTAGTACTGAAGCGTATAACCTGAATGGGTAGTAAGACGCGGTGCTAAATAATAATACATAAATAAATGATAGCAGTATTAGTGTATGAGTTGGTTAATAGGCCGAAACGAACACTACGAATTTACTTAAGGCCACACCTGCGAGAAGATAAAAAGTTGCTCTAAGATATAGAGTTGCAGATTTCGTCAACCCTCCTCCCCTCTCAAGAGCACCATTTTGGGAAAACCACCCTCAATACACCCGACCGAGATTCAAACCCCAATCTACCCGTCATCGGCAACCCAGTACAATCTATTGAGAGGGTGGCGCCTTAGACTAAGGGTTTATTACTGGCGGCCCGCGGCCCACGATGCCTTTTTTGTGGACCACGAAGGTTCTTGAAAAAGTAATCTACTGTACAGCAAAATTGACTTTCTTATTCAAGAAACGAAAGATTTTGACTTTCATGAGAAAAATCCGCAAAAGATCCAACTGATGTCCATTCAGTAATACATTTTATTTCGCTCTATTTTAATAATAGCTTGTTTATCAGTGTGAGTCCTGTTTCCTTCCAACCCATAACCGACTAAGAAGTTGCCCTACAGTAGCTCCGTGGCTTTTTTGGTGCTGACTGACAGCTAACAGCTGACTTCTGACAACAACATTTAGGTATATATCTAAATTTTGACTGTCAGAAGTGACAGCTGCTAAACACATGTTTTTACAAATCATATGGTTCGGCGTAGGGATACATAATTCGGTCTGGTAGCTTTTTAAATCTGTCAGTTGTCAGCTGTGAGCTGTCAGTCAGCACCAAAGAAACCATGGGGCTACTGCAAGTGTATTAACCACAACGTGTGAATGTGTGGAATGCCAGGCCTCCACCGTGGTTCGGATTCTACGTTAAAGTGTAGGTCCTTAATTTCATCTCACATTCACCCTACCATTACACATTAGCGTAAGTGCGTATAACCCGAACGGGTAATAAGACGTGGTGCTAATAATAAGTTGCCCTAACACAAAATTCGTGGATTCAATAATTGTGGCCCTTGGGCACTTTTAAGTTGGAAACCCATGCCTTAGACCAGTGATAGATAATTGGAGCATAGTAATCAGATCGTAAGGTTGACAACTCCAAATTTGAGTAGCGCACACTAACCTACGAGGTTGACGCTTGCCAGTTATTGTATGTATGTACCATCCGCAAACACATCGGACGCCTCAATTCACCCTCGTATACCATCCCCTCCCCTTAATATCTTAATCTATCTTCCCCCCACCCCCTGCCCATCCTGTGAAGACCAAATCAACGTTGCGGCGTCCAGGAAATACCGCGGGAGGGGGGGGGGAGAGGAGGGGATGCTCGCACCAGGACCGCGAGACTCCCGTGTATTCGCGGGGAAGGGTAGGGGTCACGGAGGGTTCGTGTCAACAGCTAAACAAAACCAATGAGGTAAACGAATCGCGATCAGTGGTGGTCTAACTCTGCCCTCTCTAAGTTATGATGGAATTCATATCTCGCCCCTTTTCCTAAAATGGCACCTTTTTCTCCGTGTTATGGAACGCAACACGGGCAGTCTGGGATCTAGCGTCGGAGGGAGTGATATCACCGACAGAGGAATGTGAAATTAGGAATATCGAGAGCTAAAAACTTCAAGTCATTTTTTTTAACGTATCGTAGTGTAAACTGTACAAATTATTGGTTCAATGACGCAAAAAGAATTAAAAGGTGGGGGGATAATTTGATAGCTCATTCTTTACCACCGAGATAACTTTATCTATAGGACTCGCCAAGTTTGAGGGAAGGTTAATTTGACACCCACTATCCGTGGTTATATTTAACAATAGGTTAGGGGTGATACGGGTAGAATTTAAAAGAAATCTACCCGAGTAAGTGAAGACACAAAAAGTAAAAATAAAATAATAAGTAGACTACACCAGAGATTTGAACCCTAATCTCTCTATTAGCAGCACTACACGGGACTGTCAAATTTGTCCACGCGGCCCACGGTGTGTGTTTTAGGTACGGCTAGGAATAAACTCTCTCTCTCTCTCTTGAAGCAGTTCTAACTGACGATACGAGATAAAGTTTTCAAAAAATATCCACTTCACGTATCCGAAGGAGAAAAAAAATATATCAATCGTTCTATAAATTCGACTGTCAGTGAACTCGGTAAGGAAACATTTCTACGAGAGGAACCATTTACCTGTTACTAGTTTTTCGAGGTTTTTTAAGTATCTTGGATAGTCCAATGATATAGGAGGAAAACATGAATAAAAGTTAAATTGTATTGGGTTCCTCATAACATTGAACCAAGGTCCTCTAATAAATAAAGTCGAAAAAATTATCTATCCAACAATGCAGGCACGAAGACAGGCGTGGTCACAAAAAATAAAATTTGAAGTATGAAGTGTGCGATGCTTATAAAACTTTGGTTTTGCTTCGAAAATTCGTCAACTTTTACTTTTCCTCCGAAGAATATTTTTTTGCTTTGACACTTACGAAGCCTCGCCAGTAGAAATAAGCTAAAGTATACATACATACATAAGTGCTCAATTTTTGTCATATTATAGTTTTACTTACGTACATTACGAATTAATGTTCACAGGTCAGATATTTTTAGTAACTTAAATATTACGCCCTTCAGTGGCCTCATGGTTTAAAGCTTGATTCACACGTCTACTAAAAATTTAGAGCAGAATATGTGTAAGTGGCGCAGCAATTCACAGGCTATATGTTGCCCCATGATGCATTACAACTCAAAGTGGATATTTTCAAGAAATCAGGGTTCGAATCCCGTTTGAGTGTAGAGAAGATAATTTTTCCTTAATACTTTTCCACTCTACCTCCATGTAATGAAGAAACTTCCTCTAAAAATTCAATCTTCCTCATCCCTGACCCATCAGCATAATTAGTACATATGTGTAGAGCCCGGATGGGTAGCAGGACGCGATGCTAGAAATATAAGTTTAAAGAGTAATGGTGTGTTTTTCCTCTCTTGTCACGTTTTTTATCAATTCGGGTTGTACGCATATTTACTAACTACGCTGTTGTGTTAAAGATAAGGAAGGCTTTACAATAACCTTCCACGCAAATGAGGGTACACTTCCTATAAACTCTACCCTCTTCCATTAGTGAGAATACGGGTAGTAGGACTTGAAACACACTAACACTAATTGTAAATCCAGCCTGATTTTAATAGGGAGCCTATTATTTGAAAATTGAAAGCTCATGTTGTTACAATAATCGAAATAGAAATATCACAATTGTATTTGCATTATTAGTTCGTTTAATTAAATCATTTAAAGATAAACTATATAGTAATCCATAAGGAAGTATTATTGGAATATTTTGAAAACTATTAAATGAATTTTGTAATTAATAATATCTATAGAATGCCAGATTTTAGTGATTCATCAATGTTGTTGGTCAGAAGTGGGCATCCCATAAAAAAATCAGGGGGTACTTGCATACCTTTACAAACTCTGGCAACGCCACTGACGCATAGTCACGCAATGCGTGTAGCATTTGTTCCATCCCCTCCTGTGGGAGACGACACACGCTCTTTATTGACGTTACCATGACAACAGATATTGGAACGTAGCCAGCACCAATGAGATCAACGAGAGGGGGTTAATCTACCCAGTGTTTCGTCGGACCAGCAGTTTTCTAAGAGACGCGGTGGTCGGGTCATGACGAGACTGGTGGGAGGGTGGTGGGCCAGCGTCGGGACGTCCACTCGCTCGCCAGACGCCAGTCGTAACTCCGAGCATGAGAGAGAGAGGGGCAGCACGACGCGATTTGTGAATAGGGTCGTCGTATGAAGAAGGGTGCGTCGCGACGGCTATCCACCTATAGCTCGTTAACTTAAGACGTCGGAAAGCCTTCTAAAAGCCCAAATAATGCACCGCTTCTTACTACGTGCCAAGGATACCTGCATATATATACATATGTACTAATAGGGCTGAGAGGATGAAAGTAGAATCTAATTTCGCATTTGCATGAAAGGATGGTGGGAAACAATATTTGAAAAATAAAAATCATGTAGAAGCAATTAGAGCCCTGTCCTACCTAGAAACTTTAAACCAGACAAGAAGAAAGACTGATTATTTCATTCGCGTCATCGCCAGTGTGGCTTGTATCAATAAGGAATGGTTTAAGTGGTACATAAATTGACATTTAAAAGATAATATCTTTGTGATTATTTTAGTGACGTAAACGTAGATCAAAATATAGCCGCATAAACATGTAAAAAAAAATATGGCAGGAGAAAGCTACACTGACCGAGCGACTGATAAAAGAAATGAGTGAAGAAACAATACCTTTCTTCCAATACTTTAGTAGTAGTAGTAGTAGTAGTAGTAGTGGTAGGAGTGAAGAAACAATACATTTCTTCCCATACTAAAAACGAATAAAGAAACAATACTTTTCTTCCAACATTAAAAATGAATAAAGAAACAATACTTTTCGTCCAATGCTAGAAATGCGTAAAGAAACAATACATTTCTTCCAATACTAAAAATGAGTAAAGAAACAATACATTACTTCCAATATTAGAAAGGAGTAAAGAAACAATACATTACTTCCAATATTAGAAACGAGTAAAGAAACAATACAT
>CABEEJ010002123.1:78922-102582 GCA_901482245.1 Timema douglasi
AGTAAAGAAACAATACATTACTTCCAATATTTGAAAGGAGTAAAGAAACAATACATTACTTCCAATATTAGAAAGGAGTAAAGAAACAATACATTAGCTTAAGGAATCCGTCTAAAGGGTATAAAATAGAAATAAATAAATGAAGTATAGAGCCCCAGCGTGGACATGCCAAGCCAAGAGCGTCAAATGGTAAACACAATAACTTAAGAGTATTAGAGCCCATCAAGAGGGCCGAAATACCTAATTGGGTAATTAAAAAACGGAGAGTAACACCCAGTTAGCTAGAGTTGACGTTCCCCCAGCAACAATAGACAGGAGGTAGCCTCCTCAGAAAACAATTACTATCGAGCGAATAAGCTTAGTTTACAACTACTAGAACAACATCATGTCGTTAAACGCTCTTCAAAACAATGGTTAATCCGTATATAGTGACACATATTATTATCAAACAATGTATTCGTTTAATAGAATTAGTAGTCTACACAAATCAGCCACAGCTGACCCATGATATAGCTGGAGGCCACTGAACCCACAATATATATAAATATACAACTATATTACACGCAATTGGTTCTAATGGAACCAACGCACCGCAATTTGTGAATAGGCACACCTGGCTATAAACCTAATCAAATCCTACCATGATTTAAATACATTATTCATATGTGGTTGAGACGTTAAGCGTCCACCCAAACACATCAAGACGTAGACTAGTACATGGTTAGCGAGAGCAATTATACTTAGCACATTAGCTAACTGCAACGAAACAATCATCCCTGTGGGGATTCCAGTTTTCTAATCACAATAAATGGGTTGTATGTCCACTCGTAGTACACCGGCTGCGTATAATATTGACGAGGATATCCATGGAGTGGCGGGGTGCTAGCTGCAGCGAACCCTTGTCACGGGTCCATCCGACGCCATAGCGCCTTGGCTCGGCACTCTTTGCTATTAGTCGATTACACGCTGAAAGTAACCAGATATGACTGTCTAGTAGGTAACTACGAATCGTTCTGTTCTCATTTTAGTTAGTGCAGCATATTCAACATCTACTCTCCGACTCAGACCAAAATAGGAAGGGATAAAAAAAAAGTGTGTTCGACCAATCAAATCTCAGAGCTAGAGCGCTCGAAGGGGTATAGGCACATGCGTGAAGTGAAGACATTTAAATGAGAGGGNTCGTTTCAAAACACTTTTGTTGTTGTGTTTTACCACTCTATTTAAGTTGAATGTAGATAATTCGAAATGACCCCAGAATGCAACCACTGCCTCAGCGAGGCCACGGGAAGCCCAAACTCCATCATAACACATGACGAGTTGTTGTTTACATGAAGTGAGGCAGAAACATATAACGATTCGAGGTATTTACCATTATCTCGGCACACTAGAAATGAGTAAAGAAACAATACTTTTCTTCTAATACTAGAAATGAGTAAAGAAACAATATTTTTCTTTCAATACTAGAAATGAGTAAAGAAACAATACTTTTCTTCTAATACTAGAAATGAGTAAAGAAACAATACTTTTCTTCCAATACTAGAAATGAGTAAATAAACAATACTTTTCTTCCAATACTATAAATGAGTAAAGAAACAATACTTTTCTTCTAATAATAGAAATGAGTAAAGAAACAATACTTTTCTTCCAATACTATAAATGAGTAAAGAAACAATACTTTTCTTCCAATACTATAAATGAGTAAAGAAACAATACTTTTCATCTAATAATAGAAATGAGTAAAAAAACAATACTTTTCTTCCAATACTAGAAATGAGTAAAGAAATAACACTTCTCTTTAGACAACACAACCCTAGACCGGGTTGGTGAATAACTGTTGTGTGAAAGGGGAACTCTTCACCAACACACACACACACACACACACACACGGTACCATCGACCCCCTCTCCCTCTTCCCATAAGCCCAGTACCTCGTTATGGCTAGGGCCCTACACTCCACGCATGACGGCCACCCCTGGCGCGGCGAACGAACAAACACCCCTTACTACGATTTGTTATTGCTTCATTGGCTTCTCTTTACAACACTACAACCCCCCAACCCTCCCGCTGACGACATTATACAGCCGTCGACCCTCCTTCCGCACTTCCACATCATTAAGTTCAAAGTTGAAAAATACGCAAATGAATACAGTTCTTCTGCTCTAATTAGGATATTGTTAGGAAGAACCTAATTTTACAGTTATAAAAATCCATATATCTACTGTTACGTATTATACGTCAAATCATGTGTTCTGCAGCTGTCACGTTCAATATATGTTACCGATACCGATAAAACAACAATAATAGTGGTAAAATATTATCAAAATTTACCACAAAAAACCTTTTATTTGCTTCTAAAAGGCTATTTCTATGAAAATCTGACTGTACATTTATAACTAGGCCCTTATTCGATGAGATTGGTTTTATGGGTTGTGGTTTTTACATATCCAGGCGAATGATCTCAATTTGTTCTTTTAGTTGTTTATATGGTTAAAGTAGCCGATTAACATTGTGCCACATACAGAGAGTGTCTACAAAATGTCACAAAAAAAAAATTATTTGAATAATTTATCTTACTAAATCTGAATATCAATATAGTTCATTCGTTATAAAAATATTTGAAATTCACATTCTAAAAATAAACATAGCTGAGATTAAAACTAACGTGTGATGCAATTAAGATATTGTTACTTTATTCTCAACCCTCATATGGAGAAAGTATTGTGATTGTAAAAAAAATCCACTTGAGATTTTAATTAATGTCCACGTTTCATAACCCCCTGAAAACAAAAAGTAGTTTTCTCGATGCCGTAGTTTTGTCTATCGTGCTAGGGCCGAAACTACTTTACCAATTAAGCTAAAACTGTATCTGGGGCTCTCATAAGGTCCTCCCTACCCCCGAGAACTTTTTGGAATGAGATATTTAGCCCTAAATTTAAGGGTAGTTTATTGAAGGGCAAAAGGAGAGAAAAAAACTATTTCCTCGAAATTCGCTCTGAAGATTTCGATTAAGTTTTATATCTAGGCACCGTGTATCATTATAAACAAGATGGCAATTCTCTCTCTCTTTTTTTAAAGAAAATTACTTTAATGGTACTTTACATGATGAAATTTTTTCAATTTTACTAATTTCCACGCAACAATTTGAGATATGAAATAATTTATCATTGTAAAGTTGTAGTAGCCTACTATTAAAGATAAAAATATTTTATTTGAAATATATTTGTTATAAAACAAATAGTTTCTGATTTAAAAGCAAATAGATATACTTTTTAATTCAGGTCTTGAAAATGAATTTGATTCTTAAGCTCATTGGTGGACAAAGATGTTTCTTTTTTCTCAATATTTCTATAAGTGTCCCTAGCTCCTAATGCCATAGAGTAAGTACAATTGTATATTATTTCATTTATGATATTTGGTGTAATGTTTCTACAACAATGTATAGACCTATTATCTATTTTCACAAATACAAGTATTAAGTACATGTTTATTTTTAAGATAAAAGCGGGAGAAAGTCTGTCCGGTACACCGTACCATTTGTTTTTTGTATCTAGTTGTCTCGAATTGTAACATGCTAAATTACCTGTTAGCATTTACACTCAAAATACCTTATACATGATTATCACTATAAATGCAAGAACTAATAAATTCTAATAATGTGTAGCAGATATACACGCACAGTGAAATCGGCCCAAACTTGAGGAAAATGCCCCTCCCCAACTGACTGTTCAAACACTTCCTGGAGGCTCAACACAAGGACATCTTACACGCTGGCCCGACTTAGAAATAATGACAAGTTGCCCCCCTGTGTTTTCCTCAGTTGCCATCTTATAGCGCTAGTGGGCTCTTTGCTCAATTCTAGAAACTCACCCCCCTTCATCTTGTGGATGTCCCTTTCTTAATACGTCAGTGCATCTTGTATAAAACAGCTATCCCTCGCTTGATAGGGTCTTCGTGATATGTTTAACTGTTTAACTATGTCTATAAGACAGTTTGTATGCCAGAGTTTTGACTTGTTTTCTATGTCCATAAGACACAGTATTGTATGTAAGAGCTTTGACTTGTTTTTCTATGTCCATAAGACATAGTTTTGAATGTGTTAAGAGTCTTATCTCTGTTTTTCTATGTCCTTAAGACTTAGTTTAGTATGACAGAGTTTCTTATTTGTTTTCTATGTCCATAAGACATATTCTTAAATACCTTGATAATAACCAGACGCCCTATACTGTATGGCTATGTTCAGGCTAGTTTAAATCTGTATACCCAATATTGGCGGAAATCAGGTTACCTAAAGCTTTGTTCAATGACCTAGTTGGGTCTTTGACTGAAACCAGTCTCTAATCTTTCTAATGGTGTACCTTTCTACGGTATCAGCTCGTGGGTGTGCTACTAGTGCAGAGTAGTGGCCCGCCAGGTATTGTTTATTTTGTCCGGCACGCTTCAAGCGCCATTTTAACTAGTTAATGTTCTATGTTCAGACATGTGTTGATATTTAAATACACTATTGAAAGATTAGGCAGTACTGAGGAATAAACCGGCCATAGTATCTTTACAGCCTAGATTCCTGGTAGCTCGTCATTAACTATTTGTAAATCTATAGTTCCTCTTCTAGGAACTTAACCTTTGTATCTCGTGACTCAATATGAAGTTAACTCATTTAACCACCAACGTTGTAACTCTTTAAACTAGGACTTTCTAGAATTAGGTATCGTTAACTATTATTCTTGTAAATGTCATTTTGGTCAGAGTCTTGTAGCCGCAATACTGGAGTGGTGTTATGTATTGATGCTCAACCTTAAATTAATATTGGCTTTCAATTAAAATTGCCATTGTATTGAGGCAGAAGCACCTTCGTAGTAGGATGTGTGTTAGTTCTGATTTAACGAGTTACACCCTTTCATAACACAGACACAACCATACTTGTGTTGGTTACAGGTCTAACCAAGGTGTTTCACACACCTAACGTTCCCTATTGGGATAGCAATGTCTAACATTACTGATTTAATTTCCTTTAGTAATCAATGGAATGTTTTGGATAAAATCTCGAGATATCATATGACCATTTGTAATGGTTTCGTTTTGTTTGAATTCAAATAAACTGATTTGTTAGACTTGTATATTCTTTTATGCTTGTTCCTTCCCTTCCTTGTTTGTATATATTTTGTTAATGTATTCGTTATGTATCAGATAGGAGAAGCAGCGTTATAGAATAAAAAAATACATAGATTTGAGCATATGAAAGTAATCTCAAGTCTGTTATTGGCCATTCTGGATTTTCAAAATTTCACTGAAGAAGAGTTTCTGTAATACTCTAAACAACTTGAATAAAAATACCCAGATGATTTGGCAACATCATTTGGCAACGAAACCCTCCACCTGAAAACGGTCTAATATGCTAGCTTTGCAACCTTTTTCTCTGGTCAACTTGATCTTTGAATTCAATAGGTAAGATCTAACTAGAAGGCATTTTCGCAGAGGTGTTCATAGCACTTTGCATGTTCTGCACCCTCCAAATAACAGTTGGAGGTGAGCGGGAGCATTCATAAAGCTTGCCACGACTAAAAACTAAATGCGAGCTATGATGCTAGAAGACCGTCTTAATAGTTTAGCCCTATCTATAGTGTATATATAAACTCCATGGCGTGAGCCCGCAAGAAAGTTACACAGACCAAGCGGCCGCCACCGTTAGCGATAATAGTACCAACAATTGCTGATAGAAGATGTCATGTGGTCAGCACAGCAAGCCCTCCGGTCGTTAATCTCAAGTTTCTGAACCGAAGCTGCTACTAGCTGAGTTTGACCCCGTTCCAGACCCATTGCTTCACAGATAAATTTTGGAAGCGCATAGGAACATACCCGAGACCTCTGGACCTGTAGCCCGGAACTCTAACCACTAGACCATTATTTTATTAGATGTTTTATATTAAGACAGGTTCATTTCTTTTGCCTGTGAAATTAGTCCGCCAATACGGTCTGACCTTCTCCTTCAGCTGCTAGAATTTTCTTATTTCTTCAAGTCATTTAGTATTTGATTGAATCTTCCTTCTTCCTAAGCTATTCTTTCGCTCAACCTTTCTTTCTATAACATCGCGCAGAAGACAATTCTTCCCAAGGATATGTCTGATCCAGTTTGCTTTGTACCGAAGAATTACATCCAAAATGACCCCTTTCACCCACTCTTCTCAAGACTTCAATTGTCACCCTGTCTTCCCAATGAAAAGGCGAAGACTACTATTATAATATGCTATTGATAAAATGTATCATTATCATTTAGTCAACTAATAAACTATTTGTAAGTTAGTCAAACAATAGTTGTATTAGTTATCATAGGTACTCGTACATAATATGTACAACTGTAATTATAAACGGGTTTTCCATCTTTTTTTTTACAATTGTCTTTTGTGAATTCTGGCCCTGTACGTGTCCTGAATTGACGAGAGAAGGGGGTGGGGATTTGGGGGGCCCCAAAATCGTCAGTGTGACGGACCCCAAGTTTTATGTTATCATCCGTGTCTGTAATAATATTTCATATATGTTCGTTTGTAGAATGGATCAGCAAAAATGTAAATTATATTGTTTCATATATCCTAAGAGTTTTAAGAAAATATCTACAATTTTAGGCATAGGAGCGAGAAAGTATTTGCGGTGCAACGCACCATTATATATATTTTCCTGGTAAGTGCATAAGCCTCCTTTCAATGAGCGATTGCGAAACCCCCTGGCATTCCCATGATTACTCCGACTGGGACCATCAATATTTATAAAACCTATGTATTATTCAACTATCGAGTAGGGTGTTCTAAAGGTCGCTCGTCATTCATTACCAGGTGAAAAAACGTCAGAATCGAATCCAAAAAGATAAGCATCATACCTATTTTCGACGCATGAGGTGTTGCAGTGGCAGATCGGACCCATAAATCACATTTTATGTCCGTGGGTATGTGACGCAGACTATGTTTGCTTACATTAGACCGCCACAGAATATAAAAAGGAATACTTCAAAACCACAAAATGAATGGGCTAGAAGGGAGGGGGGAGGGAGATACAATCCAATTAATTTTTTTCTATATATTTTCATAAAAAACTGGTTAATAAAAAAGGAAGGGCCATAAAAAGTGATTTATTTCTAAAAATAGTGGTTCGTGGTGCTGCTATCTAGTGAGCGAATACAGAGAACAGATGTAATATAATATATGAAAAGTATATTATAATTTATATAGGACGTAAAAAATTTAAAATCAATGTTATACAATGATAGTATATTTTATTTAGGCAGAATTTAACATAACAGTAGTGGTTGGTTTCATAAATGTATGACATGTTAGTGACCCTCTTTAATAGGGCCAGTTAAATTAGAGATACTAATTTTATTTCACGTGTATTGAAAGGCTTACCCAATGTATTAAAGTGTGGTTTTCCATATTTTCTCCAGGCGAATACTTAGGTGGATTTTTAAAATTCACCTTACTCTTTAGCTACATAGATGATTATAGCTGATACTGGCAATATATCATGTCACACACACACACACACACACACACACACACACACTCAGACAATCAGACAATCTAGACCAGGCGTTTACAAATTTAAAATACCCAAAGGCTACAATTAAATTCACGATTATAGTGATGGGCCGTAACATAATCAGCTAAGGGGTGGAAATAAATATGACTAACGCGGATATACAAGTTAAAAAAAAATCCCACTCAAGTTTATTACTGAATAGACATAAGTTGTAACTTTAATGTATTATTCCCACGAAAATCAAAACTTTCCGTTTCTCGCCTATAAACATCAATTTTACTACATTATATAACTTTTCAAATAAATTGCGTATAAACCGAACGGGTAGTAAGACGCGGTGCTAATAATAATAATAATAATAATAATAATTCAAATAAACTTAGTAGGCCAAAGAAAAAGGCATTGCGGGCCGAAATTTATAAACTCCTGATCTAATAAAAACATCATTAAAGCAGAGAGAATCAATGTTTATCAAGTCTCAAAACTAATAAACCATAGAAATAATAGTTAAGAGGATATAAAAATATAAAAGTAACGTAGCAAAAATTGACAAAAGGTATATTGTATGTATCTTAATATCTGTCACTCCAAATTGGCACATATGTCAGAAATGACGGTTACAAACCACAGGGCCTGGTGCATGTATACATGTGGTGGCTCTTTTAACTTTGGATAATTTTCTTTCTATGGTGATTCGACTAATACATAATATACAAGTAAAAGTCTAATCGCCATAGAAATATATTAGATAAACGATTACGCTTGAATAATCGGACTAAATTGCAAATGTTTGCATTATCAAGCCGACAAGAGAGAAATTAGGATCGGTGAAATAGTTTTTTCTATTTTGAAACAGTTACTTTATTAATCATTATCCCCCTACCCTATCATTGTAGAATAGTTCCAATGCTTTCAATTCTACTGTTTTATGAAACACATAATATTTGTGTACCACGATGCAGACAAAATATATCATTTTAAGCCCTCCCCTTATCCTGTATCGTCTACCCCCTGTTCGTTTTAATGTGATAATGCCAGTAAAAAAAGTTTCTCGCACCAGATTCGCACCCATAACTCTTTGTTTTTTTATTCATCCCAAGAGGGGAGTGTGGATGTGATGGATGACCTACATTGGGTTGAGGGTAGAGGTAGGGCTTGTAGTCCAAGCCTCAAGGGGATGATTCATTGAAGGAAGAGGGGAGAATCGAACCTACGTTGGCCCGCTTTATTACGCTACGCACGAGTTAGAACAAGACGACACAAACTGCACAAGACCAATTCGTCTCATTGATATCGGGAGATAATATTCTCGATGATTGTATGTACAGTACCTAAGATATGTTCTCGTCTAAACGTAATATGATTAAGGATAGCCGGCCCCGTGGTGTAATGGTAAGTGCACCTGGCTCTAAGAGTCCCGGGTTAGATTCCTGGCTGGTACATTGGGTATTATTCTAGAAAGGAGAACTACCCCAACTGTCAGCAGAATTTGGTTATTTCGGCTCGAGTTAGGTTGTAAGTGTTCCCACTGGTTCCACACCCTCATATCCACTACCATCCTCATCTCATCTCATCGGGAGAGCCTCCACGGAAAGGATGTACGATTAGTACATTCGGGCGTCCCCTGAGCAACGGTACAATAGTGCTGGCTAATATTTCCACAAACTGGGCTACGAGTAATGTAGCCCAGACACGTTATATAATATTATATTATATATGTGTGTGTGTGATTAAGGGTTGAATTTTTGTGCAGAGAGACTAAATTTGGCCACATCGAGCCCGTTTCACCCCACAGATAACACCAGTACCCTGATTCTGGCAGGAAGTACAGATTTATAAAATACAAACAAAATTTTGGGGTAAACATTTATAGAATTTTACCTCATTATTAATGATATTTTATAAGTAATGATAATATATATCAAATTTAACCTCTCGCTGTCGTATCAACACATAGTGTCCATCACAACGACTTTTTTTCCCCATTATTGTGACATTTATGTGTCGAAACATGTCGGATTGAACTATTCCAGCATCTTTTCAATGCGGGAAATTAAAAGGAGTAATGGGACAAAGATAAACAGATAAGACCTAGAATATTACAAAATTCTCTACTTCATTCAAAACCATCACAAATTTCTTAACCTATAGATTAAATTTCATACTTGTCAACTTCAATACCTATTTAAACTTTAAACTTTGTTTAATTAAATATTGCAGATCTTAAAGTCGTTGTATATTAATACTCAAATCATTTAATTATAACCTATTTGCAGATGTTTACCTTTAACGGAAATTTTATAATTTGAATTATTAATTTACCTGGACTTGAACATTGTTTTGTCAAACCTATTTTTTTATCTGTAAGTTTTACAACACTTTTTAAACGTGTTTTCATGTATTTTAAACTTATAATTGTAATTATTCTTAAATTGATGATGAATTGATTTATTATATATGTGATGTTCATAATTTGACAATATGTTATTAGCATAAGTTAACCTAACTATACAGTTTGATCTGTAATTTCAATTTATTACATCAATTAACTTAACAAATGTATTAATCAATTCTTTCTATATATTTTTGAACAATATATATAAGTCTTAAATTCTAATTCAAATCCACTCCTTACTATCAACTTGTTTAGAATGTTTTTTAAAATGTTAAAATATAAAGATGTAAATCACCTAACTTGTATGAATATATGAAAATTATTTTTGTAGCTTTTATAACTGTCAACATAAGTTCCTTTAAATCGAAATCATACTGTAGACCATAATTTTCAACTAATCCCTACGTTTTGTAAGACATTAAATTTTAAAAATATTTTTATATGTGACTATTCATTTTTTATAGCTCCCCAAAATATAAACTCTAGTTTATTTTGAAGTTGTATGTAAAAAATAAAGTGAGTAAAGTTGTATAGTTATCTTGTAAATCTGATTGAACCATAGTGAGTATTTTTTAATTCCAACTACAGTAATGTTATCAGATTAGTTAATGTATCTATCTACAAGATAGAAAGGGAAAGTTTTAAGGTAGTTTACTAAAATTAGCCTGTCAAATAAAACAATTCTCAGTTAAAGCATACTGAATTGAACCTGAGCCTTTTGAGTCAGAAGTAACCAAACCTGTCGACCACGTATCCTTCCTACAGCACTCTAATCCCGCAAGAAAAAAAAATTGGCCGGTTTCTTGAACCATATTATAACTTTGAAATAATACTAGCAGTGTAGTCAAGTTTAGCGGATAAAACATTTCCGATTACTTTTAACACTGACTTTCGTGATAAAATATTAACGACATATCAAAAAGTCGAGAAAGCTCAACGAAAATTCTGCAACGTTAACCAAAGGTTACCGCGGCAAAGTATCTTTAACAAGGACGTCAAGACCAAACCTTCCCGACATCCCCCTTGAAACGAGTGGTGAAACGTCAAGTAGATCGTTAATAAAGTGAGCTTCATCTCCGAGACGGAACAAAATAATGAGATGAGCGGGGTGCATTATTCAAGATACTCGATTATCCCCATTGTGACAAAGAGATCAAACAGCGCGAGCTCATAGCAGAGGTGGATCCTTGCGGTCGATAGGATCCTTAAGGAGCCTTCAACGACAGACTACTATAGTGCCTTAAGCAGTCTTGAGGATGTCAGGAGCTAAACTCTCCTGTACCAACATCTTCGTTCAGAATCCACACGATCTTGTGTCTGCACGGAATAGCGCGTTTCTAAGGACTTCTCTTTGTATTAATGTGAAGATCTAGAGATAAATAGGGCAACTGAGAGGCTGAGCTGTTAGAGAGGAGGTGTATGGAGCCCTGGTTCAGTTCCACGTGTCTGCTCGATTAATAGTGCACAATTTATCACAAATAAATGGTACGGTGCGCCGCCCAAACTTTATCTCTTTTATCTTCAAAAACAGACATTTTCAAAGAACTCGTAATATTTGTGAAACTAAATAATATACGTTGTTTCATAAACACTCTACCAAAGAGCATTAATGAAATAATATAAACTGTTAATACAACATTGAAAAAATAAAATATCTCTGCTCACCAAAGAGTATGAAAATAATTTCAAAGTGTTCCATAAAAAATTGTTTGCTTATAGCTCAGAAACTATTGGTTTATATTAAAAAAATACTTCAAATAGGATATAAGTTTCTTATCTGAAATAGTTATGGTAGATGTGATCAAAATTGGAAATTTACTTTTGTGTTAAGTACCCTTAAAGTAATTTTCATGGGAAAATACAAATAAGCATTTTGTTTGTCATGTTAAACAATTTCTAGATACAAAATTTAGTCAAAATCATTAGGGCGGATTTTGAGAACATTAATTTTTATCACTTTTTGCCCCTCAGTGAACAAACTACCGATACCCTTAATTTTATGGTTAGATATCTAATTCCAAAAGTCCTCGAGGCAGCCTTATTAAATAAAACAATATAACAACTTTTAACCTGATCAGTAAAATGGTTTCGGCTGTAGTCTTAAAAACAGACGCCGACACAGAGAGGCGGCATCGTGGAAGCTACTTTTTCAGTTTCACGAAATCATGAAATGTTGACATTTATCAAAATCATGAGTTAGATTTTTTTTTTCGATCACAATACTTCTATCCTAATGGCCTAGAGAAAGTATAAATACAACCGTTCACAATGAAACGCAATATAAACCATCGCGACAGACCGCAATCAAGCCATACCGACCAAGCGGCCGCCGTCTGTTGGTGAATATAGAGCCAACTTATGCAGATAAATAGTGTCATGTGGTAAACACAACTACTTATTCGGCTGTTAATCTTAGTTTTCTAGAGTGTAGCCTCTACTTTTTCATTCAACTATCTCTTCATTTTTCCTCGCGAGGCTGAGTTGACCCTGTTCCAGAACCAATGCTTCACATAAAAAGTCTGGAAGTTTCAGGGATTGAAATTTTAACCCCATGTAAAGTACCCTTGAAGTCATTTTTATGAGTGAAAAATATTGAAATGTTGTTTATAATAATAAACAATATTTAGATATAAAGTTTAATCAAAATCGTTAGAACAAATTTCTAGAAAATATATTTTTTCCTTATTTTGCACTTCAGTAAACTACCCTTAATTCTAGGACTAAATATTTAATTCAAAAAACCCCTCGGGGGGAGGGGGGCTTATGAATACCCCAGATACCAAGTTTTAGCCTAATCTGTAAATAGTTTCGACTCTAGCCCGAGGTACAGACAGACAAACGGCATCGTGAAAACAATTTTTTCTGTTTCAAGGGGTAATGAACCGTCGACATTTATCAAAATCTAGAGTTCTTTTTTTTTAAGATCACAATACTTTCACTCCTAGGTGTCGAGAGAAACTAAAACCGTGAGATTTCTCATTTGCTTTAATCATATTTAGTTAATGACGAAAAAACTAAGAAAATGCGTTAATAACAAACACGTAAGGCTACCACAAGAAAAAGGTCAGAGATTAAAAGAAGATATTGCTCGTTTTCAGAGTATACTGGCATTTTAATAGGCTAGAGCTTCTCCTCGCTTTCTCATTGGCTAATACGTCTCAATGGAAAAGTTGTTTATACTTAAGTTAATGTCTAATGCGTACAAAATTAAAATTAAATCAACTGTAAGAATATTGTTGTATCTTGTGTTTCGAATGTGAACGTTATCATCGAAACTATGTCACGCCCATCCAGTCCCCATTTGACCAGACATATATAATCTCTGTTTTAAAGTATGATTTTTATTTAAAAAAATGTTTTGTGGTCAGCATTGTTAACATTTTACTACATTATTAGTGTTATTTTACAGAACTTGATCATATCAACCAAAGGTGACAGCTTAATATCACACGACTTGACGTATAAATAAATACATGAGAGTAGATCTTTTCTAGCACTTAACCCGCTTCAGTGGTCAAACGGTCTAAGGCGTCAGTCTCGTGATATACTATTTTGCTGAAGAGTGGGAGATTGGGGTTCGAATACCAGTCGGGTCAACTGAGAGTTGTTTTTCTTAAATGCTTTCTCACACTCCCTCCATGCAAATGCAAGTATATTACCTCTAAAATGTTTCCTTCCTCATCCCTACCCAATTAGAGTAATTATCATATATGCGTGTAACCTGAACAGGTAAAAAGACGTGGGGATGAATACATTTTAAAATACTTTTTAGCTGTAATATAAGCCCTTTATATGAAAATTGGTCTGAACAGATTTTATCTTGTGGGGTCCATTCTAAAAATCTCGTTTTGTTCTTATTCACAAGGCGTGTCATCTAAGTAAACATACTTTTATAAAGATATTTTCCATTTAATTTTGAAATTTTTCAATCACTTAATCAAGTGAATTGGGGAAAAAAGCAGAGAAAATACGTGCATCAAGGATTTAAGAAAAAAAATGTTGATGTAGATCGAACGAATTGGATTATTGGTGTGGGAAAATTGTGTTAGACGAGCACTCAGTGAATGACCTTGAAAACACTTTCTCATCCCCCTTCACTCCACTGGGATGGTGAGTGGTGAGGGGTTCTAGTATAAAACTCGCTCAATCACCTCTCAAAGTGAAAAGAACACAGAAAATAAAAGGTTAAGAAGAGAGATAAAAAAACAAAGTCGCAAAGACTAGAACCAAAAGTGTTTTTTATGTTAGTATCGGATGTAATTAGATTTTAACATTTCTAGCCGCTAAAATGGGATTGACCAAACCGATTCTAGAATGCACTCAAGGTTATTCGCTGTCACGTTTTTTTTTACAAGTCCCAAGTCATATTTTTTTCTCACACTCAAATCAAAGACTGCCTCACCCTAAATAATGAATAGCTGTTTTTTTAAATAGCAGAGCGGTCTGATCAAAGATAACCTGGATACCTTGCAAGCTATAAGATTTTCCGATGAGATCAGGATCAAGTTTTTTTTACCACGTCTTACTACCCGTTCGGGTTGTACGTATATTAACTGGTTATGCTAATGTGTTAGGAATAAGGAAGGTTGGTTTATAGGAAGAGTACCCGAATTTGCGCGTCAAGGGACAGTATAAAACCATTTAGGGGAAACCACCCTCAGTACACCCGACCAGGATTCAAACCCCGGTCACCCCATTATCGGCAATCTAGTTTATTGTGAGAGTGACTCCTTAGACCATTCAACTACCGAAGCGTGTAGTATCAAACTCATACTTCATACCAGAGCCTATGCACGACTGGTGAAATGGGTACCGAATGGGCGAGAACAAATCATCGGTACAGTTTCAACAAAATCCGCTTAACCTGGCTACAAGCCACTGCAAGACAGACGCACTTGCCAGGGGTGCGGGAATCGACTGAGACAAAAAAAAAATGGATCGGCTCGTGTCGTCACGTTGTCGGTTATGAAGGTGTCGCCTCTCGCCTTTATCGACACAACTCCTTCGAGCGTTCAGTAGCAAAGAGGGTGGGGGAGTTTGGAATAAAAGCCAGGGTGACAGTTGCCTTGAGTGTAAACTACGCGTACTGTCGGAATGTGTGGTCTCGCTGTTATGTCCCCGGCTAGACTCTCGTAAAAAAAACACCTCCTCTCCACTAAAATATATTACTGCGACATCCGCGTTGGTGACGCTTGTTGGGTCTACGTGAAATATCTTTCTCTCTACTTCTCGCGAAATAAAAAATAATTATATAAATTAGACTTACATTAGATTACTGCTTACGTTAGTAACAGATATTATTTAAATTTTAATTTGGTAAACGCTATTTTTTTTAGTACCACGTGTCACCACTACCCGTTAAAAATCATATGCATATGTTCTGTTTATGTTAGTTTATAAGGGATAAGGAGGATTGAATCTAGATGAAGTGTACTCGCATTAGCGTGGAGAGAGAGTAGAAAACTATTTAGGACAAAGTACCCAAAGTACAACCGACCGGAACCAATCTCTTCGTTATCGGCAGTCCAATATAGTGCTAGAATGACGCCTTAGACCATGCAACCAGTGAATAGGCTATAACTACTTGTTGTAAAAGTAGTTAGTAATGTTCTAATGGCCACACAAATAAAGTAAATCAGTGGTATCAAATTCAAATTGGTCGAAGGGTCAGATTCACAAACACGGGGTGTGTTGCGGGCCATAGCTTATTATTATTATTATTATTATTATTATTATTAGCACCGCGTCTTACTACCCGTTCGGGTTATACGCACTTACGCTAATGTGATAATGGTAGGGTGATTGTGAGATGATATAGGAGGACCTACAGTTTAACGTGGAATCCGAACCACGGTGGAGGCCTGGCATTATACAAACAGTTCTGCCAAAATATATTATATATTTGGTTTTTGAAGCGCGTCTTACTACCCGTCTGGACTACGCACATTTTAATCACGCTAGTAGGTAAGGTATGAGAAATATATAATTTAGAAGGAATGTAACTACATTTGAGTTAAGGGAATGTGGGAAACTATACATGAAAAAAACATCCTATGTACTGTACATCCAGTTGGAATTCGCACTCTAACCTTCTCGACACCGACAAACTAAACCATAAGAACCTGACGTTTAATCCGCGTACCCACCGATGTAGCTCTATAATAGTTATTTGATGCTATGTATTTAAAAGTATTAATGAACGTATAAAATATTTAAAAACCTATATTTCCCCAATAGATGTTTATGTGAGTTAGCGAAATAATTGAAGAATTATTTATTTAATTATGTAAATAAAAGTTCCCACAATCAAGTATCTAAAGTGATAAAAATAGCACAATTTGAAATAGTTTTGAGTATTGTTATGTTATTCAAAATTATACATACTACTGAGAATATGCTGAATGTGATGAGTTTGTAAAGTCACCGTTGATTCTACAAAGCCACTGGCTCACTTAGGGAATGTAAAAAATGTATTTTATATTTCCCATACTAGCCGAACATTTTACAAAATCACCGGTGAGTTTACAAAATTACCATCAACCACCAGTGAATGTTAATAAGTCACGTCAAGATTGAATTTGTTTAGGTTATTTTAGGGAAGTTAGATTAGTCTAGACAAGCGTAGACTTTAGACTAGTTTATTTTAGGTTAGTTTGGATTTATGTTCTATACACATACACTAGATATTTTATAAAATCACTAAATAGAGATAATACAGTCCATGTTTGATACTTTCCCCAAAGTGCATCGGGAAATTTACAAAATAACTCGTAAATTTATATAAATCCTATTATTTGTTAAATAAACCATCGCTTTCGGCGATTCTATACATGCACTAGTCATTTTACAAAATAACACAGTACATTCACAGTAACATATACACACTAAAATAAAACTTTTTGTGTGTGTGCATATATGACTGCAGGATGGAAGTATTGCAGACAAGCGGGCTGGTCAGCTATGTCTCACCAGCCGGATGCAGTTTGTGGGCTGTTCTGTTTCAAATCCTGCAGTAATTTCTCGATAGTTTGAGTTAAACTGGACCAGTCCCTCCTTAAAAACTATAACTACACGTAATATTAATTTTGGCCAAGTTGAAAATACTTATATGTTTAAGTAACACTTAAAATACATTTTTGAAGTACATAAAACAAAAATGATTTCGTAAATATATAAACATCTGTAAGTGATAAAAAATACTCAATTTCGTCAGGCCGCAATAGAGCCATACCGATCAGGCGGCCGCCATCTGTTGGAGAATACAGTGCCAACTTTTGCGAATAAAGGCTGTCTTGTGGTCAGAACAACGTACTCTCCGGCCGTTAATGTCAGTTTTCTATACCAGAGCCGCTATTTTTTGCATTCAAGTAGCTCCTCATTGACTTCACGAGGCTAAGGTGACCCCGATCCAGACCCACTAGTTAACAGAAAATCTGGAAGCGCCGGGATCGAACTCCTGTGACCACAGAGGCGGTCGTAAGTGATAAAACAAATTTAAAAAACAAGCAAAAAAGTTTTTCTAGAACTTGCATCCCCCCCCCCCCAACTTAACTCCACGTATTTATCAATCTTAATATGTTCTTAAATTTTCTTTTCGTTGGAATAGTCACACCCAGAAAGTTGTCTTGCATGTTTTGTCTCAAGTTTATCGGATTATCTTATTCTAAGTCAGCATTTTTACTCGGTTCGCTGATATGTAAAAAGGATGTGTGCCGAGCACGTATATATATATATATATATATATATAATTTTTCGGAACAATCGGCCTCAATGGTCTTTGGTTAAAGTAATAGCCTCAGGGCCCGATGTTCGTGGGTTCAAACCCAGCCGGGGTTGACGGATTTTTCTTGAGCGATAAAAATCCGTAGCGCAACTTCCTTCAGAGGGTAAATAAAGGTGTCAAGTGTGGCATATAAAATAACCCTGGAAGATATGTGAAAGTACCTTTCCCGAAAAAAGTGGTACCCCCTTTCGCTATCGCTCATTGAAAGTCTCGTGTGCTGATATAATCAGTCGATTCAGAAAGTGCACATTACATACATCAAATAAATAAAAAAAATACACGGAATATCCAACTTTTAAAGACTCCAATGTAATATTTATGTAAGTTTGAATTAACAAAAAATTTATTCCAGTTTGTATGTCACTCGACTTCCATCGGGGAACAACAGACCACCAATACTCAAGTTTAAATGACTTGGTTTAAAGAACTGCCAACAAGCAAATGATCGGAAGTTTTATCTGTTAGCACATCCTAAGTGACAACTACGTAAAAAAATAAAAATCGCAGGCAAATTGAAGAAGTCTTAGACGATGGGAGGGAAGGAGCACGCGTTAAAATCTACACTTCAACTGCGACATTCAGATAAGCGTGAGATTGAGAATATAAACGAATAAAAAAAATTGGACAGGAAACTTTAGTGGCAATAAAAGAGGTGGTGCGGAGGATAGGTGACGAAAGAGTGAATATTGGCATTATTTGGACAGATATTATTCCTAAAGTTCGATTTCAACAGTAAAGATATATATATATGTATGTATATGTATATATGTGTGTGTGGGNTTTCTGGCGCAAACAGATAAAATAGTGGCTCAGTAAAATAAACTGTCCTCTTTTTCTTTTTTCATCAAAAGGTGATTTTTCTGTCCGTGAAGTTTGTTTTGGCATTACATCAAGGGGATGGTTGTTAACGATCTTAAAAGAGTGTGAGAGAGAGATGGAGGGGGGGGGGGCGAGTTACTCTATTTGTCTATTGTCATCACATCTTGTTCTGAAAGAGATTCAAACACAGACGTAAGCGATGCGCCGAATGATTCACACGAATGTCTTGGCTTCAGTGATTACGTTGTTTTTTTAACTGAGGAAAATGTAGACAAGATTTTATATCCAAACTTTCTAAAAGTTATTTGTAGGTAACTTCCAGTTTATTTATGTTTCACGGTTGTTTATTTGAATAAATTAAGCCCACCACACTCTCCCGGCCCCCCTTATTTTTTTTCACACGTCCTACTTCCTAATCAGGCTATCCGTATTTTTAAACCAATAGTGTTGATATTATGAAGGTAGAATGTAAAGGAAACTTACCACTTTCAAGTGGAGATAGAATGAAAAACCAATTAAGAAAAATTACCCTGGTAACAAAACTACCAGGGGCTCAAATTTGAGCCCAATACTAGGAGTAAAGCACCCCCCACTGCACCCTTTATTCTTTTAAGACTTTAACAGCAAATCTAAATAAATTTCAAACTAAGCAAATCAAGCATGAAATAATATTCAGCTTGCACGAGTAGTCATATGATTACAAGATTTCCCAACATATATAGTAATATCATTTTCTTTTCCTTGACTCTGATTTACAATTGAGTAGTCTGATGGTCAGAGTTCATGGTTACAGATCTAAAGGTTCTAGAGTCAATCCTTGGCGCGTCCAAGTTTTCTGTGAATCAGTGGAACGGGTTCTACTCAAGCTTCGTGAGGGCAGACGAGTAACTACTCGAATGAAAAAGTGGCAGCTCCGGTCTAGAAAACTGAGATTAACGGCCACAAGATTTCTTTGTGCTGACCACATGACATCATCCTCCATCCGAAGAAGTTGACGCTATATTCACCAACAGATGGCGGTAGTTCAGTCGGTATTTCTCGATTGCGGACTGACACCATGGAGTGTTTTATTTTGGACTGAATTATGAAAAAAAAAAAAATATATATCTAAAACACAATGGCCAGAAAGTAAAATGTAATTGCGAAACTATCTCATATTGCTTTGGATAAATATATGTTTACATTATTTAATATTGACCCACTTTGTTTGTCGCAAGGTTTACCTATCAATCAATCGATAGACTGAAGTGCAGCTGACGGAGAAATCGGATGAACTGAGGGTGTTTTTTCCTAAATTGTTTTACACTCTCCATCTATGAAATCCCGGAAACACTTAAGTTAGATTCCACCTTCCACATCCCTAGCAAATTAGCGTAGTTAATTTATATTCTGATATCCCAAACGGGTATTAAGACGCTTTGACTTTTTTTTAATTGGTTTCAATGCAAACTCTAGAACAATCGGCATAAAATTTGCCACTGGTAAAATAAAAATGTTATAAATTTAATTAGAAAGTAAATAAGATAATTTTTTTTCTGTCCATCGAAATTTTATTGCGTGAGAACAAAACAAAGAGCGTTTTTTTTTTACTATGAGATCATTAAAGGAAACGGCCAACTAATTATGTATGTTTGAAATGTGTAAGCTCAAATATAAATAATTAGGCGATATACTGTCATGCTAGGCTTAGTTGATAATAGGGTGTTTCACAAACATGTAAAATATATATATCGGGGAGCAAAAAGGGTGTAAAAAGAAATGTCACGATTGTACAATCTCTCTAATTATAGCCGTAAGTGAATGCATCACTACAGACTGACTTTCAGGTTTACCTCCGTGTGGTACATCGCGTTTTCACTAACGTTTTATTTATTTATGGCATTATGAACTCTAAAATTAATTGCTACACTTGTAAAACTACGCAACCTTATCTTGAACTAGTTATAATCAGTCCACCTCAAAACACACTATCCCTTTCTATAGCTAGTTCAATTCAGCCCACCTCATTACACCCTATCTCGAGCTAGTTCTAACCAGTCCACCTCATTACACGCTATCCCTTTCTATAACTAGTTCAACTCAGCCCACCTCATTACACCCTATCGCTTTCTTGAACTAGTTCTATTCAGCCCACCTCATTACACTCTATCCCTATCTTGAGCTAGTTCTAACCAGTCCACCTCACTACACACTATCCCTTTCTATAGCTAGTTCTATTCAGTCCACCTCATTACACCCTCTCTCTATCTTGAGCTGGTTCTATTCAGTCCACCTCATTACACCCTATCCCTATTTTGAGCGAGTTCTAACCAGTCCACCTCATTACACTCTATCCCTATCTTGAGATAGTTCTATTCATTCCACCTCATTACGCCCTATTATTATCTTGAGCTAGTTCTATCCAGCCTACCTTATTACACCCTATATTTATATTGAGCTAGTTCTAACCAGTCCACCTCATTACACTTATTCCTATCTTGAGCTAGGTCTATTCAGTCCACCTCATTACACCCTACACTTATCATGGAATAGTTTTATCCAATCCAATTCACTACACCCTATCCCTATCTTGAGCTAGTTTTATCCAGTCCACCTCATTACACCCTATCCCTTATCTTGAGCTAGTTCTATCCAGTCTTCCTCATTACACCCTATCCTTATCTTGAGCTAGTTCTTTATATCCTGTCCACCTATTTACACCTTATCCTTATATTGAGATAGTTCTATCCAGTCTACCTCATTACAGCTATCCTTATCTTGGGCTAGTTCTATCCAGTCTACCTCATTCCATTCTATCCATATCTTGAGCTAGTTATATCCAATCCACCTCAATACACCAGATCCCTGTGTTGAGCTAGTTTTATCCAGTCCACCTCATTACACTTCATCTCATTCAGGTCATTCTAATGTTATCCTCCCATCTGCATCTAGCTAGGTCTTCCCAATTGTCTCTTCCCATTGGGTTTGCCAGTCAATACATTGAACGCGGTTCTACATTCTTCCATTCGCGCTGCATGCCATGCCCACCGTAATCTACATGCTTTTACTATCCTAACGATATCTTATAATGGGTACAGGGTATGTAACTCATCATTATGTTACATCCCCCATCCTAAATTACCTTCATACTTTTTTGTGGCATCTATTTTACTAAGTACTTTGTTTTAGAAAACTCTAAATTTCACAACCGGTTAAACTATTGTTTTGTGTATTCATTCCTTGACAACAGATGAGATAAAAAACATTATTTAAATATATTTAGAACAGTGGTTCCCAACCTGGGGGTGGGGGCAAGGTGTGAAGCAATCCCAGGGGATGCGTGGATCAATTCAGAAATAAGGTTATAAATCAGCTAAGAATTGAATAAATCTTTAATTTCAACCACTTTTCCCAAAGTAATTCTGACAAATTTTTTCTTGTGGTAATGGCAACACTGTCTACCAGTAATTTTAATTCATGTATATAAAGTGACCAGCTAAAAGTAAGACGCTCCTGTGCGTACACGTGTTGTATAATTCTAATTCTAATAATTCTCATATCTACCCTGCTCCTCAGTTAAAACTAAACAGAATTGTAGACTTGAACTGGAAAATGATTTGCAGTGTTCTTGGTAAAATATCGAACCCAATATTCAAGAACTGATGAAAGCAAAATAGTACCAACTATCACACTAATTTTCAGTCCTTTTTTTTTTTAACCAATTTGTATTCATAGCTACAAAGATGTTTAAAGAGTGACTATAAATATTTTTTTAAGGATATTTTATAACTATCCCAAAAACATTGGGGGGAGGGGAGCGTGTTGTAATTTTATGATATAAAAAGGAGGGCGTCAGCAGAAAAAGGTTGGGAACCACCGACTTAGGAATTAAGACATTCAGATTCCTACTTTATTTTTTCCCACCGCGTCAACCATTCGGATTAAATTTATATTTACTAACTAAGCTATTCGAATAGGGATGAGGAAGGTAAGTATTCAGATGAGTGTATCTGCATTTTCACGGAGAGTCAGTGGGAAACCATTGAGGTAAAAATCACACTCAGAACACCCGACCGGGGTACTAAGCTCGATGACATCATCAGCAGGCAAGTCTAGTAGGTGAGTGACGCCTTAAACGTAGAGCATCCGACCACTGAAGCAGGTACATTTACTTATTGACTAGAATTTTTTCTGATTTAGAGGATGTTAATGAAACCAACTTAGCGGTGGTTTGCCGCTCGTCCACCCCGAGCAGTGTGTACCGGTTCGGTGTGGTGACTGAGTAAAAAAAATATAACACCCTCTTACTGTCTTCCAGATTGGAAACCGTCCAGCACTTCTCTTTTGTCTCCCCTGGCAGCGTCTCCCGAGCACTCTACGTTTGGCACGAATCACCCTCCTCGTCGGAAGAATCGACCATCTCAGAGTCTTGGCGAATTTCATCTTCGCACCTCGAGATAATAAAACCAAACAGTGGTATAAATTTCAAGGGTTGGAAGAACGGATGTGATCCTCAATTAGTGACTCGACACTGAGAAGAGGTTTCTTTTCTAACACTGCGTCTTGCTACATGTTCACGTTATACGCATGTATTCTGCTTTACCTATTGAGCTAGGGATGAAAAGGTTGAATTTAGAGGAAGAGCACCTACATGTGCGTGGAGGAAGAGTGAAAAACTATTTTGGAAAAAATCACTCTCAGTACACCCGACCAGGATTCGAACTATGATCTCCTTGTCGTCGGCAGTCTAATCTATTAAAAGAGTAACGCTTTAAACCATGCGGTCACCGAAGAGCTGACGTACAGTCCGATTTAGATAGAAAATAACCTTTTTTGATAGTTATAAAAAAATTAAAACCATTTTCGTGCATTTATACATAAAGTCACTATAACTGCAAATGTCACATTTAACATACGTTATATTATCAATACATATAAATTAATATTAATAACATAATATGTTATCAATGTTGCCCCAGAAAATAAAAGTTTGTATTTACTAAAAGTTCCCTGTCCCGCGTCTTACTAACAGTCATTCGCTTTGGTGGGTATGTGAACAAAGGCATCAGCCATGAATAGACTGGTTTGCCTCTACCGTGAAGGGAAGTTCAGGGTTCGAATTCCAACCGTAGTAGAGGGATTCCCCCCCCCCCCCCCCCC
>CABEEJ010002123.1:104772-123071 GCA_901482245.1 Timema douglasi
ACCATATTTATGGTTCAAGAACAATCTCCCTAGTAAACACTAAATCTGATAAACTTCTCCAAGCTTCGCACCATGACCTGTAATATGCACAGCTCATGGTCGAAGATTACTTTCCCTCATTTACATTAAACAAGCTAAAATTCCTCCAGGATTAGAACCTCAACCTAACATACGCAATGTCCATGGTCGGCGATTAATTCCTGTGAATATATATAGCTTACATTATATAAGACGGTCCTAGGGGCCTACTATCTGCCCAAGTTATGCTTATTCCTAATCGGCATCAAAGAGTAATGTTTACGATGAGACACAAGCTTATATTCGATTCTGCCCAGCGGGGAGATTTAGGTAGGGAAGAGTTACATCATCATGCCGTCATTAACGTCCAATCACAAGGCGCTACATATTCACAGCACAGTCGACACTCGCATAGCAACGGGCGGTGGGGGGTAGCAACGGACGTCTGGGCCACTGATATGTTTATTTGGAACTGCACTCTCGCGCATGCGCGCGTCGGACGAGTGTCTTAGTTCAGAGAAGGGGTGAGGATGCGGCTAACCTCCATTTCACAGTTTTCTTGCAGTACGTACACCAAAGTCTTCTGTGGCGTAATAATTGATCTTGAACGAGACTTCGGCTTTTCTGGTCAAAGGGTAAGTTGAAAACGGTTGTTGGTGACGGGTCCGTCTGTAGCTACGGTACAGAGTTTCGACGTTTAAACACACAAACATACACCCTATTTATATTATATGACAGTTTCGCTCCAAAACTTCATAACATCCTCAAATCAAAGGCGTTCAAGTAGGTAGTTCTCCTTGCCCTATAGATAGCCGCTGTTTATGACCAAAAATGGTAGCTGGCGTATTTTTTGGAAAAACACGAAGAAGATGATGAATTAAAAGTAACATTTCTACATCCTACTGGACCACCTCCATTATTTTAATATCCGAGGAAGCCAGATGTATTGTGGATATCGTTGAAGGATGTTATTTGCAAAGTCGACCCTACAACTCCAACTGAAAGGATTTATGTAATAACTCAAGATGAAATTATGAAAAGTACACAGGCTGTCAACCAACTCTAACTAACATTTAACTAAGTAATACGTGTTATAAATACTTGAAATAATTAATTTAATGAAGCCTATGGATCAATACTACCTATTGTAAAACATTACTTCACTTACTACATAAAGGCTAACGTTCTCTAGACAACTACCTTGTTTTAAAATAATTTTAACTATGAGCCCATTATCCTCCCACTTTTAAATTTTGACAATCGCTTAACATAAGTACTAATAGAAGTTTTGATTTTGAGATTTGAATATTTTTTTTTGTTATGACAATGCATGCTGTGCTGCATGTTATTGGAAAGGGAATAAAAAAGTAAGTAAAATGACACCACTCCCACCTTTCTAGCTTAATTCGGAGAGCCACTACGACAGTTAGAAACTAAAACAGCGGTGGATTTTTGGAAAACTTGAAAATTTTACAAAGCCATATTCTGAAAATTGTTTTGAGATATTTAAATAAAAATTTGTTTTTTCTTAGTCTCCATAAACTCTCTCTATGAATCGAATTTTATAAAAATCTGGAATGGTCAAGTAAAATTTTGTAAAAAAAAGTGTGTTGATTTGACACGGAGTGCCCCTATTAATATTATTGTATTCAAGGTGTATTTCCAGATTTTTTTTATAGATTTAGCATTTAGTTTGCAAAAATCTAACTACTTTTTTAAATTAAAGGCTACCCATTTCCTGAAGACCCCTGGAAAAGGTGGGGATATTTTACCCCACCCCAATGCTAGACCAATAGTAGTTCAGGAACCATTGCTGTTAACCCATTCCCCACTCTGGGCACGAGACGTACCCAGTTAGATCAGTGATAAAGCATTCGCACGAAGGCCTATAGCCGAACTTCCCAGTTTCGATTCCTGTGTACTGGTTGTCATTTTCCAGCAAATTCCATTTGATACAGCTTCAGGATTTCTACCTGAGTGAGCGAGGTTTACTGTTTACAGAACTACTAGTAAGACTGCAGTAACAATAAGAACACGGAGGGAACGAGGTCTACTGTTCACAGAACTACTAGTAAGACTCTAGTAACGATAAGAACATGGAGGGAGGGATCTCTACTGCTCACAGAACTACTAGTAATACTATAGTAACGATAAGAACATGGAGGGAGGGAGCTCTACTGCTCACAGAACTACTAGTAATACTGTAGTAACGATAAGAACATGGAGGGAGCTCTACTGCTCACAGAACTACTAGTAATACTGTAGTAACGATAAGAACATGGAGGGAGGGAGGTCTACTGTTCACAGAACTACTAGTAAGACTCTAGTAACGATAAGAACATGGAGGGAGGGAGCTCTACTGCTCAAAGAACTACTAGTAATACTGTAGTAACGATAAGAACATGGAGGGAGCGAGCTCTACTGCTCACATAACTACTAGTAAGACTGTAGTAACAATAATAACATGAAGGGAGCGAGCTCTACTGCTCACAGAACTACTAGTAAGACTGTAGTAACAATAAGAACATGGAGGGAGCGAGCTCTACTGCTCACAGAACTACTAGTAAGACTGTAGTAACAATAATAACATGGAGGGAGCGAGCTCTACTGCTCACAGAACTACTAGTAAGACTGTAGTAACAATAAGAACATGGAGGGAGCGAGCTCTACTACTCACAGAACTACTAGTAAGTCTGTAGTAACAATAATAACATGGAGGGAGCGAGCTCTACTGCTCACAAAACTACTAGTAAGACTGTAGTAACAAGAAGAACATGGAGGGAGCGAGCTCTACCGTTCACAGAACTACTAGTAAGACTGTAGTAACAATAAGAACTTGGAGGGAGGTCTGCTGTTCACAGAACTACTAGTAAGACTGTAGTAACAATAAGAACATGGAGGGAGCGAGCTCTACTGCTCACAGAACTACTGGTAAGACTGTAGTAACAATAATAACATTGAGGGAGCAAGCTCTACTGTTCACAGAACTACTAGTAAGACTGTAGTAACGATAATAACATGGAGGTAGCGAGCTCTACTGCTCACAGAACTACTAGTAAGACTATAGTAACGATAAGAACATGG
Organism: Timema douglasi; assembly: GCA_901482245.1. Taxonomy (NCBI): domain Eukaryota; kingdom Metazoa; phylum Arthropoda; class Insecta; order Phasmatodea; family Timematidae; genus Timema; species Timema douglasi. Next base: position 107,875 of record CABEEJ010002123.1, read on the forward strand.
AGGGAGTAAGGTCTACTGTTCACAGAACTACTATTAAGACTGTAGTAACGATAATAACATGGAGGTAGCGAGCTCTACTACTCACAGAACTACTAGTAAGACTGTAGTAACGATAAGAACATAGAGGGAGCGAGCTCTACTGCTCACAGAACTACTAGTAAGACTGTAGTAACCATAAGAACATGGAGGGGGTGAAGTCCACTGTTCGCAGAACTACTAGTAAGACTGTACTAACGAAAAGCAGTTGGAAGGAGTGAGGTCTACTGTTCACAGAACCACTAATATAAAAACATGAATGCTTTTTTACCGCTCCACATACACAAAGAACAAAAGCCTTGACACTCAACTTTAACCCATCTCTGAGGACAAATGGTGACACGTGTTCCCTTCCCCTTTAAAACAACCCACCACCACATCCTCAACAAGAATCTTAGGGCGTAAACCCCTCCCTCCCCACCTCTTCATCCTACCCAAGACCTCCACAAATCTCCTAGCAAACCACGAAGCTCAGAGCATCTTTCTAGATTCAAGAACACCCATGCCTCTTTAAGTTCTAGACAAGCATAGAGTGTGAGATGTCCTTTCCTAGACACGAGCATATAAGAAAAGAGAGGCACTACAACCCTTCTAGATCTTACATTAAGCGCCTCCCTTCCCACTCCTCTCACCTTCCACCAACCAACAACCACAAACTCGTGAGAGTCTATGGTCTATAATATATTTCACCTTCGTACCAACGGGGGCTTACACTGTTTAAAGCAGGGATCAAGCCGGAAGTCTATGTGGCTACAACGTCCTTCTACCGACTCTCTACCGACCATTCCTCGCTGTTTCCCTCTCTTCAGTCCACCCCCTTTTTTATTTTACACGTCGAGCTATGGAAATCAGGTGGGAGGTTAAGAAAGGATGATAAATATAAGGAAATGAGAATTGAAATAAAGACCTGATTTTTTTAATATGCAACCCAAAAAACCGGTGAGGTGGTTTGGTGATTAAACGGACGGGTGTTCTGCTAGAAGGGTGATTCGATGGCGGGATGTGCAGCAGGTGTGTGAATTTATTTGGTGGTCACGTTATCCTCAAGAGGTGTAAAAATATAAAAAGAGAAAAAAAATGAAAAGAGGGGTATCAATAATTTTTTGTTTCAACTTTTAATCCTTGATTGTTAATGTTTTACCTTCGTTGGTTTTAAAATAGCCTTTTTGTTTTATATCCGGTAGGTAATTAATGAAACTGCAGTGTGTATTTAGAATGTTTAGGTAATTAATGGAACTGGAGTGTATATTTAGAATGTGTAGGTAATTAATTATACTGCAGTGTCTATTTAGAATGTTTGGGGCATTGGGTTAAAAATGTTTAGTAATAACTCAATACTATTGACTGATTTATAATATAAACTTAGCAGTAAGATCGAAGAAACGGTGTATTCTTTATTTGCTTTGCCATTGACAGGGAGGGCGGGTAGCTCAAATTATGGGCGGGCGTAATGAGTTTAAAAAAAAATTATATATCAAAAACCTCCACAGGAATATCAATCTTACAGTCTTACTAGTAGTTCTGTGAACAGTAGACCTCACGCCCTTCATGTTCTTATCGTTACTACACTCTTACTAGTAGTTCTGTGAACAGTAGACCTCACGCCCTTCATGTTCTTATCGTTACTACAGTCTTACTAGTAGTTCTGTGAACAGTAGACCTCGCTCCCTCCATGTTATTATTGTTACTACAGTCTTAATAATAGTTCTGTGAACAGTAACTCTCGTTCCCTCAATGTTCTTATTGTTACTACAGTCTTACTAGTAGTTCTGTGAACAGTAGACCTCACTCCCTCCATGTTCTTATCACTACTACAGTCTTACTAGTAGTTCTGTGAACAGTAGACCTCACTCTCTCCATGTTATTATTGTTACTACAGTCTTACCAGTAGTTCTGTGAGCAGTAAAGCTCACTCCCTCCATGTTCTTATTGTTACTGCAATCTTACTAGTAGTTCTGTGAACAATAGACCTCGCTCCCTCCATGTTATTATTGTTACTACAGTCTTACTAGTAGTTCTGTGAGCAGTAAAGCTCACTCCCTCCATGTTATTATTGTTACTACAGTATTACTAGTAGTTCTGTGAACAGTAGAGCTCGCTCCCTCCATGTTCTTATCGTTACTACAGTCTTACTAATAGTTCTGTGAACAGTAGCTCTCGTTCCCTCAATGTTCTTATCGTTACTACAGTCTTACTAGTAGTTCTGTGAGCAGTAAAGCTCACTCCCTCCATGTTCTTATCGTTACTACAGTCTTACTAGTAGTTCTGTGAACAGTAGCTCTCACTCCCTCATTGTTCTTATCGTTACTACAGTCTTAATAATAGTTCTGTGAACAGTAACTCTCGTTACCTCCATGTTATTATCGTTACTGCAGTCTTACTAGTAGTTCTGTTAACAATAGACCTCGCTCCCTCCATGTTATTATTGTTACTACAGTCTTACTAGTAGTTCTGTGAGCAGTAAAGCTCCCTCCCTCCATGTTCTTATTGTTACTCAGTTTTACTAGCAGTTCTGTGAACAATAGACCTCGCTCCCTCCATGTTATTATTGTTACTACAGTCTTACTAGTAGTTCTGTGAGCAGTAAAGCTCACAGTGAACAGTAGACCTCGCTCCCTCCATGTTCTTATCGTTACTACAGTCTTACTAGTAGTTCTGTGAACAGTAGACCTCGCTCCCTCTATGTTCTTATCGTTACTACAGTCTTACTAATAGTTCTGTGAACAGTAGACCACGCTCCCTCCATGTTATATCGTTACTACAGTCTTACTAGTAGTTCTGTGAACAGTAGACCTAGCTACCTTCATGTTATTATCGTTACTACAGTCTTACTAGTAGTTCTGTGAACAGTAGACCTCACTCCCTCCATGTTCTTATCGTTACTACAGTGTTACTAGTAGTTCTGTGAACAGTAGACCTCACTCTCCATGTTATTATCGTTACTACAGTCTTACTAGTAGTTCTGTGAACAGTAGAACCTCGCTCCCTCTATGTTCTTATCGTTACTACAGTCTTACTAGTGGTTATGTGAACAGTAGACCTCCTCCATGTTCTTATCGTTACTACAGTCTTACTAGTAGTTCTGTTAACAATAGACCTCGCTCCCTCCATGTTATATCGTTACTACAGTCTTAATATAGCTCTTTAGATCTTAAGTTGAGTTATTCCCTATTAATTTCTCCTTGACATAGTCACTGTTTGTAGTTAATATATTTTTTTGGTGATCAAGCTAGACGGGCAACAAATTAATACCATATTGAATAATACATAGCAATCGTAGAGAATAATCACCGTTGTTTAAGACGTCAATCTCGCAATAGATGTAAAGAATAATAAAATAATGTATACATACCTCATTCGTTCCAAGCTAAAAGAAATGTCCCTGCCAAATTTCGTTAAAAGTGGTCCAAGCATTTGTCAGTGATCGTGGAACAAACACAGACAGACAGATTAAATGTCAAACGATCAAGTTAAAAACTTCACTCAGCTCGGTCAATAAGCTGCTCCATAGTGTAATTTGTCAAGATAAGACCGCCATATTTCAGTGTAAGAGGAATGTAAGAGTTTACTCGATTTTATTTTTCTCTTTCTTTCAACCAAATGTTTGTCAGATAAATGTGGACTTGGAAGGCAAGCAGATGGTTACAGCCTTCCGCTCTTGACGTTTCTGTGCGTATCGGTGGCACACGCACTTTTATTGCCACAACACGGGCTGTGATACTCTTTCTTTTCATTTAATTAAGGTAGGCGCACACTCTGACGTATCGCGGCGGCTCTTATCACTTTGCACCGGCTAGGAAAATATTCAAGATTTGTTTTTTCCCCTTATTTTATACAGAATAAAGAATAAATAAGAGATTTCGATGCGATACTAAAAAATGTGCACCGGCATTAAAAATTACGTACCCAGTCAAGACAATATTGACAAGAGTGTGCTCCATCCTTAACACTCTCATTTTATGGCCTGATACCTCGCTCCTTGTATCATAGTTTTGGTTGGTAGCATTTGTGGTAAGTTTGCCCCAAATAAATTAATAGTAAGAACACAGCAAAATATGTTTTAGTTAATTTATACTTTTTTCTGCAGTTAACATTAATTATTAAATGTAAATTTTATCGGTACCTATACTATTTATTAAGTCACAGTTAAAGATTAATTGACTTTCCGTGTGATTATATGCGCTATTTAACTGTCGGATACAGCGTTCTTGCCAAACATCTTTCTTCAACAAGAAAATTAAAGTTACAAAGCATTTATAATAATATAGTTTTAATCTTTTAAATTTTTATATCAGCTTTTTAGTACCGGCTTTGGTGGCCGAATGGTCTAAGGCGCCACTCTCGCAATATACTAGACTGCCTATGACGGCTAGCATGAGGTTTGGTCCTAGTTGGGTGTACTGAGGTTGTTGTTTTTTCCAAATTCAAACTTACTCATCCTTAGCCCAAAAGTGTAATTAGTACACAGTCGTATAGCTCAAACGGGTAATAAGACGGGGTGCTATATTTGTTTGGTTTTTTTGGAAAATTTGTTAAATGGTAGTTTACTAATTGATTTTATTTTAATTTAAATATAATCAAAAACAGCTTTAGTGATTTGATTTCAAACAAGTATCCATTAATTTTTTTACATTATAAATATATGTTTATTTTTGTATGAGAAATTCATTTCATAGTAGTTTGCTGATGACTGATTTTTGTAGCATTTGAATTTTTAAACATAGCTCCAAGGTTTTGTTCAAAATTGGTATCTGGGGACTAATTTGCATGATAAATAATAATGTATATATATATATATTTCTAAAATAAATTAATTTAAGGGTAGTATACATGCAAAAAAAATTAAAAATTTGACATTTTTCAAAATTGGCTTTCAACACTGGAGTTTCAACCATCCCTTTTCGTGTTTTAGATTAGTAATGTGTAAGTTTGTACAGCCCGAACGGGCGACCATACGCGTAGCACACCTAAAAGTAACAATGTAAATAAATTATCGTAAAACTAATAAAAATCCCATTTCATAAATGATTTAAAAATCTTATTCTCATTGCCGGAAAATTGATTTTTTTATATGAACTGAAATGGAACGACATGTGAACAAGTGAAAAGAGTTCAAAGGAACAACTTCGGAACAATAATTAATCATTACCGAAGTTTGTATTTTATTCTTCTTTCATTTAATAAATAATAAAAATACCATCATAGCTGACTGTTGTAACCTAACGGCGACGCAACAAGAAAATTTTACTTTATTCTTTTTTTCAAGCTTATATAAACGTTTTGAAATCAACCAGGGAAATTAATCACAGACATGACGGAAATGGAACAAAGAATGAAAAATAGAAAAAAAGTTCTGTCTTGGGACGTAACAGGCATCACATTACATCTATAAAAAAACAACTTTGAAATACGAGCGAGTCAAAAGGCATTAAGATAGTGGTTCCCAAATAGTGGACCGCGAGAGCTTTGAAGCCCGCCAACCCCACCTTCCAAAAAACACCTTCTGTGAAAGGATAGTGGAAAACTATTTAGGAGAAATCACCTTCAGTACACCCGATTGGATTCAAACCGCGATCTCCCCGTCTTCAGCAGTCAGGCTCAACACGAAACTAGCGCGTTATCCAATTACGCCACCGAGGCGGGTTGTGTTTATTGATCCTATCAAATAAAATAGGCCTACAAACACTTGAATTCACGTGAATTCCCTCTAAACTTTACCGTCCTGATACTCACGCTTTAAGCTGATTAAAATACGTATAGCACGGATGGGTAGTAGGACATTGCGGAAAAAAATAATTAAAATCAATAATTAGTTATTTTAAGCCTGCCTGAGACTCAAACTGGATAAATTTAAATATTTGAATAACACATCCCTCTAGTGTTTTTAAAATTAGTTTGTTAGATTAGTTAAATATTTAAATTTTTAAACATTGTGTTTAGGGCATCTGATTTAAAATGCTTGTGTTTTCACAAATTTATCACGGATTAAGAAGTTTGTTTGGACTCGACTAATTCATAGCGGAATAAAGGACTTACTTTCGTTTCATTTATTTTGGACACAGACATAGAGTAGATTTAGATATATGTGGGATCTGAATCACAAAAGAACGGAACTGATGGGCCGGAATGGAGGGAGGAGGGGGGAATACAACGAACAAAACGCTTATCAGAGTTTGGAACTCAGCGAGGTAAAATCAATCCTGCTAGTCTGAATAGACTTCAAGAAGGACGAAAAGAAAAAAGAAAAAATAATGAAAGGCAACTGAGTAGAGGGACAGAAGACAGTAAAAGGGTACAAAAGAAAGAAAAAATAGAGATAAAGTAGAATAAAGGCAAGATATATTGTACGGGATACTCAAGACAAGATCAGAAAAAATACAAATGAAGAATGAAAAGAAAAGGGAACAAACAGTAGATATGGTTAGGAAACGAGACAAGGGTTACAATTATTTAGATCTAGCTTCTTTACCAGTTTTATCCTATTAGTTTGTGTTTTATTGAACCTATATCCGCGTTTGATGAAAAGATTACTTGCTAAACGGAAGAGTTTGTGTCAAGATGATTAACCGATACCCGCATCGCCTGCCTCGGTAGTCGAATGTTTTAAGACGCCATTCTCGCAATATACAAGACTGCCGAAGATTGGGAGATCGGGGTTTCTCACGGTGTTTTCTTGAATGTTTTCTCACTCTCTCTTTTCACGAATGCGGGTACACTTCCTCTAAATTCAACCTTAATCATCCCAAACATATTAAAGCAATTCATTATAAGCTTTTAGCTCGGACGCTTTGATAGACCCAATATTACAAAAAAAACTGACTTTATCCGTGTTTAGTAATAAAATTAATCTTCGAAGGGAAGAATTAAACCTTTGTCAAAATAATTAACCCATATTTAGTTTTTTAATTATGAACCACCTCAGTGGTCGAACGGTCTAAGGCATCACGCTTGTGTTAGACTGGCTTGCTGATGACGCAGAGACCGGGGTTCGAATCCTGGTTGGGTATAGTGAGGTGGTTTTTCCTAAATGGTTTCTCACTCTCCTTCCATATACATACGGGTAGATTGCTTCTAAAATGCTTCCTTCCCGATCCTTACCCCTTTAGAGTAACTATCATAAATGGGTATAACCTGAACAGGTAGTAAGACGCTGTGATGAAAAATAAATTGTGATGGTCATTTATTACACAACACAACATAAAAATAAACCTTCAGAACTTCTTAAAAGCAATTACATACCTAACATACATAGAACCATGAAATGTGAGAAAAAGTTACTAAAAATTATTTTTTCCAAATTTAACGAAAACCGCAGCTACGATACGAATTCGAAGTCAAGGTTCTGCTGTAATTACAAAGACAGACAAATAAATAGGTCTATATGACTCAAATGATAGAAAGACAAAGGAAATAAAATAGTAGGTAGAGCATAGCGAGAAAGATAGAGAGAGAGGGCAGGAAATATTTGAAACGTCCCTGATGTGACTCATTATAGGTAACATTCTCTCGGGGTAGCAAGAGGGCAGTGGGGAGGGGTTTAGATCTCTGATGTATATAGAGCGAGTTGTAAATGAGGCATCGTTGAACGAGGAAGCACAGGAGAGTCCGCGCGAACGTGATTATAGTATAGGTGCACCTCCTCCCCTTTACCCCCCGGGGGGAGGAATCGTTAAAACTCGTCTTCAGCCGACGAGAGAATTATTGGGTAGGTAGAGTGCGCGATACAAAGTCCATTCGCCGCCGGATTGATGGTAAGTAACAGATGGGAAAAGTTACCAGATCCACTCTCATGTAGTCGAGCTCGGTGGTCTTGGGGCAAAGTANGGGGCAAAGTAATCACCCAGGACCCGATGCTCGTGGGTTCAAACCCAGTCGGGGTCAATGGATTTTTCGAGAGCAATAAAAATACCGTAGCACAGATTCCTTCGAAGGGGAAGTAAGGTCGTCGGTCCCATGTCGGTTATGGCGTGTAAAAGAACCCTGAGAAGTATGTGAAAATACCTTTCCCGACAAAATTAGTAGACCCTTTCGCTCTCGCTCATAGAAATTCTCGTGGGTCGGCTAGAAATAGCATGTTAAATACCTTAACACTCTCATGTAGCCATTCGGCAAACTATATGATCTTTCACGCCATCTGTAGATGTGTTGTCACGTAGGTAGTCAAAACTTTCACAACAAGCCATTTGTTTTAACAGTTTTTACATTATTGAAACACGGACTTATGATAGTATCGTAACAAATATACTTGAGGCATTTCAAAGCGCGCGTGCATCTGTTCCTTACAACCTTGACAGTGATTTGTAGACTGTGCAGTTTTGTAGAGGTTGTGCAAATAATGGAATATGTAGTCAATCATTGAAAAGTTTTTCGGGGTATTTTATAAGTTCTCTAATGAAACTAGCAATATCTCTCTTTTTATTGATTGGATGAACCCAATAACCTCTTTCTGGTTTCTCATCCAATAATAGAATGAATTGCCACAAAAGAGCAGCTACATCTACTTCTTCACTTGCCATATTATTCGCAATTTACTAACGTAAGAAAACTCTGCCTAGCCGCCAACAAAACAATGTAATCAACTCTTTGAGAGCTCAATTACAACTGGTAATAAATCTTAAAATACATTCGAGCTGTGTGTCAAAATGTCTCACACCAAATGCAACATAATGCGAGACAAATGTTGCATTTGGTGTGTGGCCAGCTTAAGAGACTGCGTTTTCTTCATAAAGAAAGAGGATGAACCTGACTATAAAAAAAGGCGGTTGATGACGTCATACAACCATCTTCGGTTGTGTTCATGCACATGTGTTAAAAAAATAACTTTTTAGTTTGAAAACTAATATTTTATACGTTTCTTTCTCTAAGTAAAACATTTATTTATTCTGGTCGACGGTTAAAGGACGATACAAGTGTGATAATAATTATTGTTGATGTATTATTCCCTGCACTATAATATACTATATCTTGTTGCCACAACCACGAAATAAAAAAACATTAATTTTATTAATACTTTTTGTTATTTAAATTAGTTACAAAAATTATACAATAGGTTAATCCTTAAAGAAAAATTATTTATTATAAGAGTTAATTAAAATGTTGTATTTATAATACAATATTACTAAGAAAAGAATAGCTATTTTCATATTGGTGACATTTAACCAATCCTCTGCCAGCTGTCAGTTACCAGCACTTATATGGCGGATGGACTGAAGGCTCCATACGTTGGGGTTGACAGTGGCGGGTGGTGTAGGAGATTAAGGTGGGTAATGTAACGGGGTCCACCTTTACTTCGAACTGCGTTAACCTTTCATGGGTAGCGACGAGAAGTGCTGGTGATCAACAGGAAGGGGATGTGACAAAACTCTGTTTCCATTCTACTATAGACAGACTCTGTTCAAGTGGGATGGAAGGGAGCGCGAGTCAAGGTCAGTATTTTTTTGTAATAAAAATGTTTATACAAATAAAACAATTGCTTTAGCATATAAGTTTAATTTAATTTTTGGCACATAGTAATATAACGGTTTTTAAATATCTGTCTTTGGCATCGTGGAATTTCTAATAGGATCGTTTATTTTATTTTAAAAGTTTTTCATCAAGTTCCGCGATGCTTATGACAAATATGTTTATGAAATTAAACTTGCTTATTAAAAATACTATTTATTTATTCAAGCCAAAAAATATATATTTATATAAAAGCTACCAAAAAATAATGACCTTAATTTGCGTCCACTTTCATTCCATCTTAAATCTGTGTAGCCGCGTGAGCAAGTCATGGTTTGATCAAACTTTTGTTTAGAAAGTGGGTGTTAAATATACCGATGGAATATCTAAATACTAGCCCGCTTCGATTGTCGAATGGTTTAAGGGCGTCATTATCGTAACTGCCGATGACGGGGAGCTCGGAGTTCGAACTCCAGTTGGGTGAACTAGGGATGGGTTTTTTTCTTAAATAACTTTCCACTCTCAATTCATGCAAATTTGGATACATTTCACCTAAATTCAATCTAATCTCATTCTTAACACATTATCGTGATTATTAAATCTGCGTAAAGGCCAAACGGGTAGCGAGAGGTTGTATATATATATATATATATATATATATATACTCGTATACATTTTACGTAAAAAGTTTTTTTGGTCCAGTTAAAACAATCGCGAGGGCTGAGCACGCAACTTGCCGTACTGTGGAAACGCGCTGGCCACATGGATAGCTCTTCCACCAAATTCTGACCCAGTGGTTTGTTCCGCATGGGGGAACAGCGAGTCGCCTGCTGCTTTTTTCCCTCTATTCTATTCTATCTTATGAATGCAGAAAAGGGGAGGGGAGAAGCGGGTGTGTTTGGCTCTTGTTTTGTTTCCGTTTTGTCGACATGCTGGAGTTAATTGCCTCATGAATACTACCGACTTCATTGATTCAAATAAATAATAGAAACAAAATAAGAGAGGAGGGCATTCAATTTCCAAACAACACCACTATCACATGGTTCGACTAGTACGGAGACACGCCCACGGAATAACGGCGATGATTGGGGTGTTGGGTGCTGAACTTAGCCGGTGGCCTTCGGTGTAAATAGAGGAAGTTAGATTAGCAGGGATGAACAGTTACCACCCTTCCTTCTTTTTTTAGCATCACGTCATACTACCTGTTCGGGTTATACGCTTATGTACTAATTACGCTGATGGTTTTAGGGATTAGGAAGGTTATATTTAAAGAAAGTGTACCTGCGTTTGCGAGGAGAGAGAGTGAAGAACTATTTTGTGAAAACCACTCTCAGTTCCCCCAACCGAGGTTCGAACCTCGATCTCCCCATCATCAGCAGTCTATTCTACTGCGAGAGTAGCACGTTAGAATATGCGGCCACCGAAATGTGTGCCCTATACTTTAACAGTTAATGCATCAAAGTCGGCTAGAGGTTTCTGGTTCGAGTCCGACTGGTCCCTACTAGCACGTCTAATTCCCTTATGTAAGAACGAGGATGAGCGAAACAGTTTAGTTTGCCGATGACTGGGAGGTCGGGGTTCAAATCAAAGTCATCTGTATTGAAGGGTAGATCACTCTACCTTCACGTAAATGGGAGTACATTTACTCTTAATGAATACCTTTCTAACCTCTATATGACTAGCATAATTAAAATTTGTATAGTCCTTAAGGATAGTAAGACCCGGTGGAGAAAAAAAACCTCGTCAAATTACATTATATTTATTGACCATACTAGTAAAAACATACCAATCAAACTTATGTATTGTCAGAATAGTCCTACCAATATTTTAGAATATAAACTATAATAAAATACAATTAATGAGCAAATTATAGGCCTAGTGCTGGGTAACAGCGTTGCCATGCCAGCATTTCTTTTTATCTCTTTTTAATAGCTCTTTGTTACCCGGTATAACGCGAGTGGATGTAAGACTTGGAAACAGCTGTCCGAAGGAAAGAAAATATGATCCTCCATACTGCAGTGGTTCCCAACGTGTGGTACGTGCCACGACGTTTGGGGGTACGCGAAAATATTTGATTAATGGCGGAAAGAGCTACATATTCCAACAGTGTGGGACGAAAGATCAGTCAAAAGTTATTAAATTAGCTCAACGATGCGGGTTTTATTCTATATTTGACCATGTAAAATGATTTCAATCTCTAACATAAAATAATTTTTATAATTATTAATAAATTAATTAAATGTGTTTGTTTTTATTGTAGCTTTTGCTTTTTGAGTGTAAAAATATCTGCACTCTTTATTCAGCTTACTATCACATTGTTTTATAATCCCATTACAAGCCCATTTATTTTCAATGGCAACAAATAAATCAGAAATAACTTCTACTGTAGTAATTAAACATTTTACTAAAACAAATAAGGGCGCAATTTATGTAAATGAGCTGCCAAGGGATACGCAAGCGCAAAGGGTTGGGAACCGCTGCTCCATAGGAACTCGCGGTTCCTTCAGAGCAGTCATCCCCAAGCTTCCTTGTTTGGAGGAACCCTTTAAATATTTCGTAAAATCTCAATGAACCCTCCTTACCTGACTGACACATCGAGTATCACGATGGTGGTAAATTACAAAATATATGTAAAACAGTTGGGTTGGTAGATAATAATTAGCTCGTTCTTTAGACTAAGATACTAACCTCACTCTTATAACATTATTAGCTGCACTCTTCCTACCAAAGACGGGGAGAAAAAGGTTCTAATCTCAGTTGGGTGAACTGGGGATGGTTTTTCCTAAATGGTTTTCCACTCTCTCTCCATTCAAACGCGGGTTTACTTCTTCTAAATTAAACCTTCCCGATTCCTAACACATTTGCATGATTATTACTTAAGGGTAAAACCCGAACGGGTAGTAAGACGCGGTGCTAAAAAAAAAGCTCCACATTGTACAAAAACTAGGGACAGACCAACAACAACAAAACATGCAAGCTTTTGCAAATTCTCGCGGAACCCTGGTTGGGAATCTGCGTCAGAGGTTTCATAGGTTGCCACCCGGTATATGTTCGACACTTTGAATGTATATCTGGATTTTGGAAGCCAAAGTGCATCGACCCTAGCAGTGCGTAGACGCCCTCACCCCTCAAAGCACTCTCATGATTTATTACCCTTTTATCCTTCACCCGGGGCTCATCCTATCCGCGCTTCGCAACATTACCTACCCCACTACCCGCGCACCGCAAATTGCAAATTGATTTTTCCAGACATGACGCGGTCAGGCTGACGGGACATTGAAAGACTGACTGAAGACTCGGAGTATCTGTGATTGCTCCGGTACCTTAGCACCGTTAATATCAGGCTATCGGCAGTGGTGTGTTGCCACCTTCATAAATCACACACAATACACTATCATACCTTAAGACCCCTCACCTGATAAAATCCTAAGTGTCAATTCGTAGTCTAATAGAATTAAATTTATCTGACTGCTGGAAAATGTATTAGATATATTTTAACGTATTCATACGTTAAAGTTTGTGATCTGAAGCTGTCACTATTGATATATACTACCAATATTATTAAAATAAAACCAATGCAATAGTAAAAATGTTATAAATTTAACCACAAAAAATATGTTTCGTATTAAAAAACACGCTATTCCCATGAAAAGTGAACTGTACTTAGAGGAATGTTTCCATAACTTGGCACAACCCCGGAGGAGGACCGAGGGTTGAATATGTAAGGAAAGGGAGAGGGCGGAAGAGGGCATACAAATTAAATCCCTCCCTCCAAGTAGAGAAAGGAGCGGCAGCCCCAAAGTTTCTCTGCAGGATGTTTCGGTATTGGGTGCTCTTTTGGCGCCCGTGTGTGTGTGTGATGCGACCTTTATTCTGATGCATAATGCATAACCCTGTTGTCAACTTTACCTGCAGGTGTGCCTTTGCGAAAACAATGTCCCAATCCCTCCCACAACTAGCGACAGGGAGTGTGACCTCGGGGTGAGGGGGGAGGTTTGAGGTGGGGTTGGGGTAAATACTAACTTTACAAAAGGCCAAGGTTAGCGTGCTCGACAGTGACTATGGAAGAGGGGGACATGCTAATACCAAACCTAGCAGTGGCGGCTCGTAGCTCAAATTAGTGGGGGTGCTGCTCCAGAAAAATTTTAGCCTTTGTTTTAAAATTGTGTATAGGGAAAAAACCAGTATAAAAAGAAAATTTATTCAGGAAATTGATAAAATCTTAACAAAGAAAAACATTTTTTTTGACTTTAACTTAAATTGTTACAGTTCAAGTTTGATCTATTCATTTAAAAATTAAATCCATTCTTCTTGTTTTAATTTGCGCAAAAAGTTAAACAATTTTCTCCTTGATCTCTGGATGACAATTGACGAGAAATTTTTCTCCAGCGTAAGTACTGCAGGCGCATTTAGTCTTTCTGTTAAATAAAAGAACCGAAAAAAAATGAATCAAATAGAATATCTGGAACCAGAATAATAATCTAATTCTACACTCTTCTACACTTTATCACATTCAAGAATATGGTACACGGTGTTTTAAGCACAACACACGCCGAGTAAAAAAAACAAACTTCCTTCCACCATCACACTAGAACCGGCACTGCGAGAGAAACAGTGCTCTCTCTACCGGGCAGTCCCGTCTTCCTCCCCACCCCCTCCTATGTGCGCAATCGCGCACAACAGTCAAACACCACGTCACTGGCACTGTGAAGCGCACAGTTTCATACAAATATTTTTGTATATTTTTCATAAACTGGGGGATGGCTACTCAAGTACTGATATTAAGCTTAAGGAATATATATTGTACTACAAAAATAAAGATAGCATTAAAGAAAAAAATACTTATTATATTAAATGTTATCGATAATATCAAGTGAAAATATGGGGTGCTGCAGTTCCGCAGTGCCTATACACGAGCCACCACTAAAACCTAGTGAAGGATTTATTTCCACATTGTGGCTTTCCAAACTCTTCCCAGGCAAATTCTAATGCAGCTTCTTAAACTACACATTTTCATCCCAGTCTTAATTGAAAAAGACCATATTTTTTATGATGATATTAATAATAACAGTAACAATAATAATAGCATACGAGCCAATTCTGTGGTGGAATGGTACAAGGCATTACCTTCTCAATAGATTGAACCTCGTTGACGGGGAGATCGGGTGTAGTGAGGGACGTTTTTCTTGAATGGTTTTCCAACGTAAGTGCTGATACACTTCCTTTAAATTCAACCTTCCTAAGCCCAAACTTATTACAACAATTAGTATATAGGAGTATAGCCCGCACGCGTAGTTAGACACAGTGCTTAGCAGCGAGAGAAAAAAAGCTAAGCAAAACTACAGTCTCTTCTTTAAAATAAAAAATGACACCTAGACACGGAAATCTAACCTTAGCTGCTGCTATTGCAGTAATCAACAACTATAATATTTGGCTATTTAAAGCGATATATATTTATCTGATAAACTAAAAATTGATTTAATTATTTACAAAACAGTTTTTAAATATACAAGAAACTAAAGCTTTAAAGTATCACAAACGATTTTGAAAACCGGGACCAAGCAAATAAATCGAAATAGCCAAATAAAAGACGCAAAAATATAGAATTACATTTCAACACCCCAAGTAAGGTTCAAGTTGTTATCCGTCTTTACTGGGGCTTCGCATGGAGTGGGTTGATTGTCTTAGTCGAAGTGTAGTTTCCGTGCGACTAGGAGTCG
>CABEEJ010002124.1:0-25594 GCA_901482245.1 Timema douglasi
TCTCACAATAACCCTAACATTACACATTAGCGTAAGTGCGTATAACCCGAACGGGTAGTAAGACGCGGTGCTAATAATAATAATAAACGTCAACATTTATCAAAATCTCGAGCTAGATTTTTTCCCCCCTGATAACAATACTTCTCTCTCCGAAGTAATAATCGTCCTAACTTCAACTGTGGACGGATCAACTAAGGCCTTATTTGAAGCGTTTAATTTTAATTCCCAATTAACTGTTGGAAACAAAAAGCCACGTACATAACATGTTGTTGCTTCGCTTACGAAGGTTAATTTAGTGCGAACGACATTGTATCTGATATGGTTGATTTTTTTGTTGTTTTTTTAATAGTAAAATAAATATTTGTTTTAAGTTGTGTTTACGCTGACAACACTCTTGAAAGCGCATTTGATGCAGTAATAACATTCAAACTGCTGACTCACAAATTAAAATAGAAAATTTAATCACCGAAAACATTGTCTTATATGTTTATTTTTTTTTAAATAAACAGTATCGATTACAAAACTGTGTGAGCTGATAATTAGTAACACTAAATTACCTTTTACTGGTGTAATTCTTTGAGATTTTCGATCAAATCTTGCGTCAGCTTGAATGTTTGAAAAGCTAAATGGACCAATTCAATGAATTTGAGGAAATACCAGCTCAATTCTCTTTTGTCGGTAACCTGGCGGTCTAGGGGTAAGGTGTCAGACTTCTGTGCTGGTGGCCGGGGTTCAATCCTCGGTCCCGGCACAGATTTTTCTGATTACCAAACCCATTCCTTCACCTCTGACAAGACGTGTATTAATTACAACTTGTGAATGTGGGGAATGCCAGGCCTTCACCGTGGTTCGGATCCCACGTTAAACTGTAGGTCCTTCATTTCATCTCACAACCACCCTACCATTACACATTAGCGTAAGTGCGTACAACCCGAACGGGTAGTAAGACGCGGTGCTAATAATAATAATAATAAACTTCAACATTTGTTTTGGACTACAGCCTTTTATTATACGCGGCCTTGTCTGTCAACCAATCTCCCAGAACACGAATGACTAAAAGTTCAGCTCAAATAGGGAATTATTGGCTGATCTCTAAATTTCGACTAAAATTACAGTCCTACCAACTTTCATTTCGAATGCCACCCACTTTACAAACAACAGGCTGTGTGTATCCAGCGACTGTACTGTTCGTCAGAGGGACAAGGATAGGGATATCGTAATAGCTCGTCAATCGCTCTCATCACAACAAGAGTTGCGATATCTATCTCCCGAACGCGATGACCCTGGCCATCGGACGGCCAAGAACTCTATAGTGAGAACTTCTCATCGAGCGGGGTCTATGCTTGTTGACAACACGCCGTCGTCTTCTTTACCAGTTACGTCACAAATACTTCACAACAAAAACAACAGGGTCCCTCATTTCCGTGTGGGTATTTCCCCCCCTGTATGTGTACAACTTGATTCACGAGTTCGCCGAAAATGGGAAGCAGAATCTACTTGATTGGTGCAGCGATTCCTCACGCTGTGTGTTGACCCGTGGCGCATTGGTACACAATCTATGAACATAATATTGCTCGTCTGGGCTGCATTATTCGTATCTCGGTAGGGAAAATATTAGCCAGTAGGCCTACTAATGCGACGTTGAGAGGATGACGAAGAAAATGTTGTAAATGAAGTGTGTGGGGAAAATACCGCAGGGGAGGCCGAGAAAGATGGAAAGTGCAGATAACAGAACATAACACAGGTATAGTGTTTTAACCAGCTCTGCTTACCCTGGCAACACTTCACTACACGACACTG
The DNA here is from genome assembly GCA_901482245.1 of Timema douglasi. Taxonomy (NCBI): domain Eukaryota; kingdom Metazoa; phylum Arthropoda; class Insecta; order Phasmatodea; family Timematidae; genus Timema; species Timema douglasi. Next base: position 1,801 of record CABEEJ010002124.1, read on the forward strand.
ATACAGTCACATGTGACGTGTGTAGAGCAGAGTCTGTGTATGATTGGTCAAATGGGGACAGAGTGGGGGAGAATATATCACAGGTACAGTTTTAACAAGCTCTGATTATACTGGCAACACTCCACGACACGACACTGATACATTCCCATGTGAGGTGTGCAGAGCAGAGTCTATGTATGATTGGTCAAATGGGGACAGAGTGGGGGAGAATATATCACAGGTATAGTTATAACAAGCTCTGATTACACTGGCAACACTATACTACACGACACTGATACGTTCCCATGTGAGGTGTGTAGAGCAGAGTCTATGTATGATTGGTCAAATGGGGACAGAGTGGGGGAGAACATATCGCAGGTACAGTTTTAACAAGCTCTGATTATACTGACAGCACTCCACGACACGACACTGATACATTCCCATGTGAGGTGTAGAGCAGAGTCTATGTATGATTGGTCAAATGGGGACAGAGTGGGGGAGAACATATCGCAGGTACAGTTTTAACAAGCTCTGATTATACTGGCAACACTCCACGATACGGCACTAAAACAATTAAGGTCTACTCAACAATACCCGAGATAAAAGTGAGCCAGATTAATATAATTTTTTCTTATTTTTCACAAAATAGTGTAAATGACCTACGGCATTGCTAGGGTGGATTTATTTATCTTCATCTCACTATTCCTTATCGCCACAATTAAGCCTAACTAGTTGTACACACATTCACGCGATGCATGAAGCTCTCCTCGCGCCAGTTAATAAAAACATTCATCACGTTATGATATCCTGGTTCAATGACGGGGCTCTTAAAGTCGCTCTAGTTATCTTCGACTAACCAGAGGCCATCACGCCTAACACGCCTGTCATAAGGTCCTAGAAGATGGTTCCTTCTACTGCTTGCTCACTCTAGCTGAGGGGTTGCATGACGTCATGTTCGTTCTAGTTATCTTCGACTAACCAGAGGCTACCGCCGTTAAACACGCCTGTCATAGGGTCCTAGAAGATGGTTCCTTCTACTGCTTGCTCACTCTAGCTGAGAGGTTGCATGACGTCATGTTCACTCTAGTTGTATCTGATCCACCAGAGGCCATCACGCCTAACACGCCTGTCATAGGGTTCTAGAAGATGGTTCCTTCTACTGCTTGCTCACTCTAGCTGAGGGGTTGCATGACACGTCATGTTCACTCTAGTTGTATCTGATCCACCAGATACTATCCCGTTTAACACGCCTGTCATAGGGTCCTAGAAGATGGTTCCTTCTATTGCCTGCTCACTCTAGCTGAGGGGTTGCATGACGTCATGTTAACTCTAGTTATCTCTGATCTACCAGAGGCTATCGCCGTTAAAAAACACCTGTTCCAAGGTTCTGGTGGATGGTTCCTTCTATTGCCTGCTCACTCTAGCTGAAAGGGTGTTTAATAACGTACTACGCCCACTAAAGCTCATTCGAGAACAGATACGTCACGTATGATCCGCCACGATGGCAGAAAAACACTCGGCGTTGATCACGTCACTCAACAATATTTATTTTCCTTTTGCGTGGTTTGATAGACCGCCTTTGTGGTCTATTGGTCAGAGTTCCTGACTACAGATCAAGAGGTACCAGGTTCGATCCTCGGTGCTTCTAGAATTTCTCTGTGCAGCAATGTGTCTGGAACGGAGTCGAACTCAGCCTCGTGAGGACAAATTAGGAGTTATATAAATAAGTAGTAGCTTTGTTCTAGAAAACTGAAATTAATGGCTCGAAGGGGGTTAACTGTGCTGACCACTTGACCCACTCCGTCTAAAAATGTTGGCACTATCTTCGCCACCATCCAGCGGTATAGCACGCCATGAAGTTTGTTGGACAAGACGTGAACTGTAAAATAAATGGAAACAAACGCGAATATTTGACGACATTTGATCGTACTAAAGTTTGATGCATTTGTAATATGCTGAAAGCTAATTAACTAAAGTAATAATATAATATTCTGTCATCGAATGGTCTAAAGGGGGGAACATACTATGAACAACCGGCACCGCACATGAACGGAACGGGATGAACGCCTCTCTAACGGACAGTACGTCTGTGACCACGAGGAGGTGAAGTTGTTTGTGTATAATAAGCAAATTTTGTGACACATAAAAGGACAAGAAAAATTGCGTCTCATCTTTTAAAAGATCTGGGAACAAAGATAATGGGATTCACAATATTCCCTCCTCTTCTTAAATATTTCATGCACCCACGAATGTTTTTTTTCGTTGTTTTTTTTTCGCGCTTTTCCCCCTCCGTTTAAACTGCACCCACTACTATCAAATCCTCTTCGGATAAACTCTCCATTGCAACTGGGACGTGGAAGTTTCTACAAACGTTTTAGCTGCTCCGCGCCTTTCCGGCTCATAGTGGGTTAAATACGAACCGTTCCATGCCTTGCCTTGACTTGCCGGCTGTTCAAAGTGGGTTACATACTATCCGTTCCATGCCTTGCCTTGACTTGCCGGCTCATAGTGGGTTACATACTATCCGTTCCATGCCTTGCCTTGACTTGCCGGCTCATAGTGGGTTACATACTATCCGTTCCATGCCTTGCCTTGACTTGCCGGCTGTTCATATTGGGTTACATACTATCCGTTCCATGCCTTGCCTTGACTTGCCGGCTGTTCATATTGGGTTACATACTATCCGTTTCATGCCTTGCCTTGACTTGCCGGCTGTTCATAGTGGGTTACATACTATCCGTTCCATGCCTTGCCTTGCCGTTCCGTTCCTTGCCTTGCTGTACCAGATGCTAATAGTGAGTCTCCGCCTTAAGGTAGATATCTAAAATATGCAGCACACGGACCATTAAGGTGCGATTTTGGGAAGGGAGAAAAGATCAAAATTTTTGCAGTCTATTTTTACAAACAATTTTTTGTTAAAATAAATATACCTCCAGTATAAACTTAGAGTTTAATTTTCTTCACATGTTGATATCAACAGTTGTTGAATATCTGTCATGGCGGTATCAGATAAGAAACTTTTTAAATGAAGAGGAAAAGTTGTAATTAAATTCCAGGACACCTTTGACAGATATTCAACAACTGTTGATATCACCATGTGAGGAAATTAAACTATATGAATGTACTCTAGCCATATTTTATGTATTTTGGCCAAAAAAACTGAAAAAACCGTGCCCTTTTCTCAAATTCCTTATAGCCCCACCTTAAATTAACCAACATACAATGAAAGCCGAGTATTAATTTTATAAACGTTGTAGAAAACACATTTGCGACCCTGGAATTTCAGGAATTGGTTATTTTGGGGGGAAACCTAGTGAGGTGGGTGTATTCAATTTTTACTTTTATCTTACCAGATCCCCAAAAATGGGGAAATTGGTGTGCCAATTATTTCCAATGTTTGGTGGCATAAATAATTGCGTGAAAAATTAGTTTGCGGTGTAGGGGAGGGGGGGAAGCAACGGAGACATAATTGCTTATGGACAAAAAAATTTCATCATTTTTCTCGACTTAATCACCGAGTTTTTAAACCTAACATACCCAAAATTTACTGCAAAAAAAAAGTTTCAAATTTCTGAACCAAAAAAATATTAATTAAGTTTTAAAACGCTTCTTTTTTTTTTAGCATCACGTTTTACTACCCATTCGGATTATATGCTTATGTACTAATTACTCTAATGGATTTAGGGATTAAGAAGATTATATTTATAGGAGGTGTGCCCGCATTTGAGTGTAGGGAGAGGAAAAACCCATTTTAGAAAAAACTCAGTACACCCGACCGAGATTCGAACCTTGATCTCCCCTTTAACAGCAGTTTAGTTTAATGCGAGAGTAACGCGTTAGACTATGCGGCCATTGAAGTGGGTAATTGTAGTTTTTACACGGTTAGTATGGAATGAAAGAAAATACGAGTTAAGGTCTGTAATTTTACAGATTTTAAAACAAATATTGTTTTTGTTTTCCACTCTACCTCCACGCAAATGCGGGGACACTTCTTCAAAACACAACCTTATTGATCTCTAACACATTAACCTAATGAGTACATAAGCATATAACTCATATGGGTAGTAAGACGTGATGCTAAAAAAATAATAAATAAATGGTTTAAGCATGTAAATACAATTTTAAAATATTTTTACCAACATTGTAGTAACATGGGTTTTCAGTTTTAAAATAACTGGATTTTTACTAGAATCAGACCTTATCTAAGTATGTACAGTAGCCCCATGGCTTCTTTGGTGCTGACTGACAGCTCACAGCTGACTTATGACAGTCAACATTTAGGTATATACCTAAATTTTGACTGTCAGAAGTGACAGCTGCTAAACACACGTTTTTGCAGATCATATGGTTCGGCGTAGGGATACATAATTTGGTCTGGTAACTTTTTCAAAGCTGTCATTCAACACCAAAGAAGCCGTGGGGCTACTGTAGGTATGGGTAAACTTTGCATCAATGCTGATCTGACATATTGGAAACAGTGGCGTGTATAAGATTGTAAAGTAGGGATGGCTCAAAACTACAAAGGAAGTTTTTGTTTATTTTATAACATTGAATGGCATTCTAGAAGCAATTAAAATAGTGTTTTCATGATACTGTAAAAAAAAACGGATGGGGGGTATCTTTTAGAAAATTTAAATCACGTTTATAGCAAACATATTATTTATCGTATTCTGTAAATTGAAAAATGACACCTGAACACGGGGATCGAACCCGGGATCTTTGATATCAGAGGGAGTAATCCTCACTAAAGCATAAATAATAGCTTTCTTTGATTCTTAAATATGCAATCCCTTACAGTTATAATAATTGTACAAGTGGCAGCAAAAAGCCAACTACCGAGTCGAAGGTGGCTGCGTTATCTGATAGCTCGTGATCTTAATTTTAAAAAATCACATATTTGTAGCCAATGATATCCACACGTCCATTATAGACTCTGCCTTAAGATATGAGTGAAGAATGACCCGAGACACGGGACGATTCCTGGATAGCTCAGTGGTAAGAGCATTGCCGTACTAAGCCAAAGGTACCGAGTTCGGTTCCTGTATCCAAGCGTAATTTATCAATGTTCAGAATATGATTTATATATGGCGTAATCCTCATTAAAAGCATAAATAATATCTTTGGTTATTTTATTCATAATATTATTTAGTATATTTACCTATTTAGTTATGTACCAGAATATTGACTTTTATTTTTTATGTGTATTGCACAATATTTATATTAATACGAGTTGTAGTGATGGTCCAGACCAATTTTCTTAGGGGTGACCTGGCGGTCTAGGGGTAAGGTGTTAGACTTCTATGCTGGCGGCCGGGGTTCAATCCTCGGTCCCGGCACAGATTTATCTGATTACCAAACCCTTCCTTCACCTCTGACAAGACATCTTGTTAATCTGAGGAATGCCAGGCCTCCACCGTGGTTCAGATTCCACGTTAAACTGTTGGTCCTTCATTTCAAATCACAATCATCCTACCATTACACATTAGCGTAAGTGCGTATAACAAAACGGGTAGTAAGACGCGGTGCTAATAATAATAATAATAATTTTCTTAGGAAGGGCTTTATCTGAAAGCTATAAAAGTTAATGGATCAAGACCTGTTCATACGTCAAGTCATGTTATATGAAGCTGTCACTTTCGATAGATATTATCAATACCATTAAAATAGAATTAAAGATATAGTAAACTACTATCAATATTGACCGAAAAATATATGTTTGTATTTACTTAAAAATTCTTTCTGTGAAAATATGACTGTATATCCCAATTTTCTTACAAATGCACATATCATCTGACAGACATATAGGAAAAGCTACTAATATAATTTCTATATATAATGGTTTAAAATGTATTTTACTATGCACATATATTAGTATAAATAACTTACATATATTTACTATTTTACATATTTAATATAAGTATAATATATATTTAATATTGAATTCTTATTACTAAATAATTATATTAATTTATTACAATATTAAATATATAATTACTTATATTTAATACTGAATTCTTATTACGAAATAATTATATTAATTTATTACAATATTAAATATATAATTACTTATATTTAACATTAAATTCTTCTTATTAAATAATGTTACCCGTTGTTATAATGATAAATATATAGCTATATTTAATTTAAAATATTAAATAGATTTATATGAACCCTGATTTTATAAGTTTAAAAATTAAAATGAGTGTTCATGTATTATTATTAAAATTTATTTGAAGTTATTTCACGTATTCATACGTCAAGCTATGTGATCTACAGCTGTCACTTTTGATAGATATTATCAATTACTATAAAATAACACTAATAATATATTAAAATGTTATCAATGTTAGCTTCCAAAAAATTTCTAAAAGGCTTTTCCTATAAAAATTATACTGTTTCGATGATTTGACTCACCGAGTAACGTGTATATATCTGTGGACAAACGGTTTCGGTCGTAGTCGGACTGTTCAAAGGACCGCTTCAGTCACGTGTCGAGATGATCGGTTAAAAGGAGTCACCCGTGGGACACAACGAGTCTTACTGAGTAGATACACCAGAAATCTGTCTGTTTCGGACCAAGGAGGAACAACTTGGGGGGAGGGGGGGACAAACATTATCTCTTTCTCCCTTTCTCACCAGTTGATCTGCGCGCCGCCCCGAGTCACGTGACACAGGCACGGATCATGCGCAAAAAGCACGCACTCACTGAGATGGAGCGTCAACACTCTTTTGTTTGTTGTTGGTGTCGACGCGTGTAAACATTACAAGAATAATAATAATAATCGTGGTGACTTTTTTCAATGGTTATTTTATTTATTTATTTTCCTCCTACTGCGTTTTACTATCCGTTTTGTCTATCTGGAATAAAACACATTTTTTTGGGAATGTATTGTACTATACAAATTTGTGCGGAGAAAAAGTGTAAAAAAAAACTATTTAGGAAAAAAATAATAGCATAAGTTCACCCGTCTGGGATTTGAACCTTGACTTCTCCTTGTCACAGGAAAACCCAAGACTGGATGAGCTTGACGTTTATTTAGTTTATCCCATCGATATGGGGGTCTTGTGATTGTCGGAAAGCTCTAATATATGTAGAATAAAAATTATTCTTATTAATTTCATTGATAATTTTATTATTAATAATAATAACACTATTTACTTGTACTGTTGACCAGTAGGACAAAGGTTTATCTAATTTTGTCTTGATTTGTCGGTAAGGGGGTTGTCTGGGTTCAAACCCCAGTCGGCTGTATGGAAGGGGGGGTTCAACTCCACCCCCACCAATCTACAGATTTAATCCTATGTCGCCCCACCCTAAATTACATTTTTTGAGAACGCCATTGCTAATTACACACCTCTTTTACACAGCTATAAATAATCTAGTTTTACCCACCAGCTTATAACTTTTTCACCACCCGCTTCGGTGGCCGCATGGTCTAAGGTTCAATTTCCGCAATAGACTATACTGCTAATGACGAGGATATCGGGGTTTGATCCCAGTTGGGTGCACTGATTGTGGGTTTTCATAAATAGTTTTCCACTCTCCTCGAAAATGCTGATGCATTACCTCTAAATTAAACCTTCCTAATCCCTAACACATGTGTGATTAGTATATAGGCGTATAAACCGAACGGATGCGGTGCTAACAAAAATCTTTGTAATCGTCGCATGACATCTTGAAATAGTTACTCTTGGGAAATATATCCAGTTCATGTCAGTAGAACATTGTAGCAGATCTCGTATCTCTTTCCAAGAAAAAAAAGATTACTCGTATTCTAGTTAAAGACAAAAAGGTTCACAAACTGACCACAAGAGTGCTGCGGACATTCTTAAAAATGTTCTATAAATATACTTATTACTCCTAGATTGTTCATACCCAGCCTTTGCTAGGAATGTGAAAAAAAAAAGTATCGATTCTTAACTTTTATCGATGTATTTCTTTCTATGCCAATAGTTTTATTTTACTCGATACTTTTGTTTTTATACGTTTACTAATTTGAGTTCTAACACTCAGATAACGTTTTGATTCCGAAATAAGCAATCATATATTTATAGTTTATGACATATTCCTTTTGTCAGTGAACTTAGACCGCCAATACGTCCAGTCCTCTGACTCCTTGAAACCCCAGAATTTTCTTCTTTCCTTCAAGTCATCCAATATTTGAATCCTCCTTATTCAGATCTTTGCTCCAAATGTAGAAATCCATCAGTTTCTCCCCAAGTCCCAAACTCAACTTTCTGGTCACCAGTAAATTTCCTTGTTGAAAGCTTCCTTGGCCATGGAGATCCACGACCTAATTTCCTTGGATGCAGTAGGCTTACTGTATCAGCAGACTTCTCGGGTTACTACTTGAACTGTTCCATGCTTTCCAACTCCCGGTTTCCAATTTTGATTTTCGGTGGCCCTTCATTTTTTAGAAATATCATGAATTATATAACTGTAAGAGTTTCAAGCTTATTACCCTGATAGTTTGATAAGAAGTTCCTGCTGCTTCGTTCTGAAATGACATAATTTAACTATACCCTAATAAATTTACAATATTGTGATTATTTCATTATTATTGATTTTAGTGATTTATTATATGGAATTGAAAGAAATTTGCTATAGTCCAAAGTCTTATTGATGGTTTCTAAGTATGTACTGTAAGCACAAACAATCTAATAATATAAAATAATAAATGGTAGTGTGTACCACGCAGACTTTCATAATCCTACATCTTTACTATGATAAGTTATTTAGTATCTCAAATTTTTGCACAGATTTGATCAAAATTGAAGACATTCGCTAATGTTAAATACCCTCAAAGCCATGTTCGTGAAAAAATTAGATACGCCATCTTGTTTAGAATGTTAAATAGTGCCTAAATTCGAGTTGTAACCAAAATCGTTAGAACCGATTACCAGAAAAAAAAACCTTTTTCTTTCTATTTTCACACATAAGTAAACCACCCTTAATCTTAAGGTTAAATAAATAGTTCCAAAATCCACCTCTGGAAAACCTTATAAAGCCCGTAACTACCAAGTTTTAGCCCGATGGGTACAATAGTTTCGATTCTAATTTTAACCAAAAAAAACACGTTTTCGGGTTCAAGGCGTCATGAAACGTCAATATTTATCAAAATTTCGAATAATATTTTTTTAACAATCACAATACTTTATATCTCAAAGGTTCGTAAGAAAGTAAAATATTCAACATTGATGTAATTAAAAACAATGATTTTTTTTAATTCAACTTACATTTCCTGCTTACTCTTTTGATACTTTTTTTCCGATACCATATCCATGTGCATTTCTCTTTGTAACGGACGCGATCATCAATTTTCTCTTTGGTTGTGTCGTAATTAAAACTCACTGCATGTGCGAAAACTTTTACTACTAAACATTGCTGCTTTTTGTGACGTCATTAAAGTCAAAATTGATGCCTGTTGTAATTCATATTAGCTATGTTGGCTTTAAATCTTATACGCTAGAATTAGAATCAGAAAATATCAATAAACTCATCTATTGAAGCAGTATCTCATTTATTTTGGACCCTAATATTTCATGTTTTAAGAAATAACTGCAAACATTTTATTTTAATATTTTATGTTAATTTTTGAAAAAAATTATAGTTAAAAAAAATCCGTCATAAGTAAATTCTTTGGCTTTCGAGCTAGAATTCAAATCACGCATTGACCACAAGTTATGTCCCTATGGCCATATAAATATCAAGTTTGAACAAAATCTGTCAAACAGATACAGACATACGAGATATTAAAACCAACTTATTTATTTTATATGGGGGCCATATAAAACACCAAAATCCATCATAGGTTGAAAATGTTCACGATTAAAATACTTTATCTATAGGTCTATGAGAAAGTAGGAAACCGCATAAAAAATTCCTATCGCGTCATTCATGTGTATGTATGCCCTACTTTTTTTTTTACTATAATTTTTTTTTTTTGTATTAGATATTGGATCAAAACAGATCCTTTGGGAGGTAAGTGAAAGCAATAAAGCTAATGAATACACGTAATGTTCCTCGCTTATGACGCACTTGGCAACCTTTATCGTTACTTCAGAACTATAGTACATTACTGTAATTAATTCAGGGTAGTAGACTAATGGTGCGAGGGAGGAGTAGTAATTATTGGGATTGAACACCAAACATGGTATACGTGGATTTTTTTAAAAAAAATTTAGTTGGCCCTTAACATCGGAATACTATGCTGGCGGCCGGGGTTCAATCCTCGGTCCCGGCAAAAATTTATCTGATTACCAAACCCTTCCTTCACCTCTGACAAGACATCTTGTGAATGTGGGGAATGCCAGGCCTCCACCGTGGTTCGGATCCCACGTTAAACTGTAGGCCCTCCATTTCATCTCACAATCTCCCTACCATTACACATTAGCGTAAGTGCGTATAACCCGAACGGGTAGTAAGACGCGGTGCTAATAATAATAATATAATAATAACAACATCGGAATAAGTTAATCAGGTCAAACACTTTCGTTTGTTTTTTTGTGTCCACATTTGCGTCACATTCATGCACAAATCAGGGTTCCATAAAACTCCATAACGTGAGCCTATAAGCGAGCTATGCCGACAGAGCGACCACCGCCGTTAGCGAAGATGATTCCAACATTTACTGGTAGAGCGTGTCATATGGGCAGCATAACGAGCCTTTCAACCGTTAATCTCAGTTTTCTAAACCAGGGTTGCTACTTATTTATTCAAGTACCTCCTCATTTGTCCTCAGTAGATCGAGTTTGAGCCCGTTCCAAGCCCAATGCTTCACAGAAAATTTTCGGAAAAGTAGGGTGTTGAACCCGGGACCTTTAGCCAGGACCACTAGACCACATAGGTGGTAATCAGGGTTTCCATGGTGATGTAAACAAAGAATGAATGTACTACGTAAACAGCAGTAAAGATGTAAACTCTCTAGGCAAATCGGGTGTTCGTTGGAAGCTACTATTCCTTTCTTTTTTTTTTTGTCAAAATTGGTTCAGCGGTTTTGTTGTGATTTCAATTACCAAAAAATGGCCTCATACAATTATGAATAAGGTTTCATTATAATTACCTTACTCTATGTTAGGGGTTCTTAAACTGGGCTTCAGGGGGTCTGTGAGCCGAAGACAAAAACTTAAAAATTGTAGATCAAAGCTTGAATTAAATTACAAAATTTCTTGTTCATTCAACAGGCAGGGTATTAATCACTCGGTGTCATCAAAACAAATATATATATATTAGTGTCAAAGATTATATGCACGCTGCATTGTTGAAGACTACTCCACAATTTCAACAAAAAACAAAGTGAGAGACATAATTGGTTGTAAAGATTGTTTTTATATTATGCCCATGAGAATGAATTAAAAATTTACACTGAAAAAAAAGAAAACTATCAAATTGCGCTATAATTACGCAAACCCTTTTACGGCTTCCAATAAAAAAAATTGTAATTCAATTTGTTTTAATATTAATTTTTGGTTTAGAAAAATTGAAACAACTTACGGTTTGAAATTAATTAAATTTTATTAGCGGTTGCACATCTTCAAGTCATCGCATAGCTGTTAAATTCCTCATTTGTAAATTTTTACCAACAAAAAAAAGGTCAATATTGGGTCAAATCTGCTCGACACTTTCGTATTAAATATTTTTTGAGTTCCGTTTAAAACTTTTGAAATTTTATTGGCGGTTCCACATCTTAAGGTAATTCATTGCATTGTCATTAAAGCCCTCATTTATGAATTTTGACCAGTACAAAAGGTCGATATTGGGTTTACAAGGGTCGATACTTTTGTGTTAAAAGAGATAGATAGTAAGCAAAATTTACCGAGTGTGTATTTACGTCCATTTTTATGGGAAGGGGGTCTATGGAATTTGTCAGATTCTTATTGAGGTCCGTGACCCAAAAAATATTAAGAAACACTGCTTATGGCGTTAAACTTTTGTTTTTTAATAATTGTAAGTAAACATTAAAATATAATTTGTTTTCAAATATACGAATGTGGTGTGCACTTTTAAACGTTCCAGTTTGAATATGTTCGATATTTGTTTTAAAAGTATTTTAATCGCAATTTTTTACTATTATATCGGGATATACGCTTATATTGTATATTATATTAATAACGATAATGAATTAGGGATGAGGAAGGTAGAATTTGAGGAAATACACTCACATTTGCGTGGCGGGAGGGTGATAAACAATCCAAACAAGATTCCAATCATGATTTTCGTTTGTTGAAATTTTTTAAGAAATAAAAATATATTATAAGTAATTATTAACATGTAACACACTTTTCAGATATCCATTCAGAGCCAATTTTTTCAAATTTTCAAAATATCAGTCATTGAATTTTTCCAATAACCGTAACCATACAGTGTTGTTTGCCATGTCAAGCATTGACCGACCAAATATCCAATATATACAAAATTGCTAAAACAATTTTTGATCGATTTCAATTTTTCTAAAATAATTCATAACTAAATTACCCTTCAATGAACTTCCTGCTATCTATCATGTTAAACACTCCCTGGATATCAATTTTCCAACAAACAAGTTTTTAGAAAATTTTGAAATTTCAAAAATTTAGGAAACTATTCAAAATTTGAGGGCTAACGTCAAAAAAAATGTATTTTTTAATCCTGAGGTATGACCATATAATATATAAGTATCAAGTTTGAACAAAATCCGCCCAACCACTCCGGCAGCGGCCTCAGGGACAAAAAGAGATAATTTCAAGCCCCACTTTTTGAGTTCGGGGACACATAAAACTTAAAGATTCTTAATTATCTAGAGGTCAGAAATTTTCCAGATCACAACGTATATATTAATACTTTTTTAAATAAATGAATAACTGCTTCTTATATCCATATTAATATTTCATATTTGACAATATTTTCTTTGATAGTACGTACATGTTATATAATGGTAACGTTTGATAAAAGATTTAGATAAGATCTTGATGGGTCGTCTAAGTTATATCAAATTTAATTTATAAAATAAATATGTCAGTGTAAAATCTCCCTTAGTTCGCAAGATTAACTATCATATAAATAGGGAGTGGATTCTTAAGCGCTAAAAACGTTTAAAATATACAAAATATGGGATCTAGGCACCCAAATGGGCACTTAAGGGGAAAACAAGCACACAATAAGCAATGTAAAATTACAAGCTAATGCCTACAGCTATTATTATTTTCTTAGCATTGCAAGGCTGTGTAAAGTTTAATTTAGAGGAAGTGTAGCTGCATTTGTATGTAAGAAGGGTGGGAAAACATTTAGGGAAATACACCTGACCGGGATTAAAACCCCAATCTCTCAGTCATCGGGGCAGTCTATCTATTGTAAGAGTTACACCTTAGACCGTGCGTCCATCGAAGTGGGTTTACAGTCAGTTATTCGCGTTGGTGTTAATTAAAATTGGATCTATTGTCAGATATGATGTTTTTATAAGTTGAAAAACTTGGTTCTACTTCACATGATGTCAAAAAGGGGGGGGGGAAGAGAGAGGAGAAAGTCTAAATACGAATGGAATAGGCATTTATAGGCACTAAAAGATAAATATAGGCTATTGTATTTGAAATAACATTAAATGCATATAAAACTCATCTATGTCCTACGATCAAGGAAAACAAAAGGCAAATAGGCAAGATCCGCTCCCTACATAATAAATAGCAAAACATATTTTGAACATTTATTTACGGTACCAAGGTTGTAATTTTATCTAAAAATGAGGAGATATAACTGAATAACACTTAAGAAGCAAAATAAATACAACTATACATGATAAGAAACAAGGGTTGACCAAACATGTGGATAATCTTATCATTTAGCTGGTACAGTCAAGTTTAAGAAACAAAAATCAAAATGAATATTTTTGTCTGCCCAAAATTTGTTCTAAAATAAAGTACAAAATACTTCCTATAAAAACTGTTGAATAGGGCGGCTTACTACTTTAAAAAAAACACGAATAGAAATAAATTTAAAAATAATTTTTTTAAAATTGTTTTGTATTGATACATTTTGGTGGATATCGGTGATTTGATACATTTGGGCCAAGGACTAGGAAAGGGGTTTGTAAATATTAAGGTGGAAGTGCAGGGAACCAGGGAAAAGGTAGGTGGAGTTTTTTTTTCAATTTTTATAGGAAAACTTTTTTTCGCCAAAAACGAGTCAAATATCGCTCTAGTAGAAACATATAGTTTAATTTTCTTCACGTGGTGATATTAACAGTCGTTGAATATCTGTTAAGAGTGTCATGGAATTTATTGACAACTTTTTCTCTTAATTTAAAAAGTTTATCATCTAATAACGCTATGCTCATGACAGATATTCAACAACTGTTGATATCAACATGTGAATAATATTAAACTCTAGGTTTCTACTGGAGCAATATTGTATTTATTTTGACCAACAAAGTTTCGATATAAAAACTGTAAAAGAACTGGCCTTTTCTCGCGTCCCCTTCAATCCCACCTTAAGCGAATGAACTGGAAAGGACCCTGTGAAATTAACCCTTCAATTGCGAACCTGTTATATTTTTTTTTTTTTGTAGGCTCGCACCGGTCGTCACACAAAAATAAAAACATGAATTCAATCGAATTGCTTTCTGCCATGGCGGGGAAGGAATATACTATTAATTATTAATTTATTCATCATGAACCACGATGTACCCCTACCCACCTCCAAGCCCTCTTTGCCCTTCCAAAAAAATAAATAAAAAAGAAGAAGGGTAAAGGACCTGATGATATTATTATTACTTTTACGTTTATGTCTTCAAGTCAGATGTTTTGTTATACAACTGAAAGTAAAATATTGATATAATATTTTTACTGTAAAAAGCCTAAATGGTTGAGTAACTCGCCTTGTCCTCCATACTTTCACACCACACACACACACACACACACATACAATGTACCGAGCTAATTTTTCTTTAGAAATATATATTTATGGCATAGCCAAGCTTTACTTTGCTTCGAAAATCGCTAGCAATAAACTATTATATTCGATATGTATTGTACTAATAAACTTCTTTTTCGGTCATCTTAATTATTTCCTCTATACACCATATTACCTAAAACCATCGGATGAAAACGTAGGAGTTCAATGTATTGTACAATATTTGAATTTCGCGCGTTCTAAAATATTAAGATACTAGCGCCTCTTTGCTTCAATGTCTGATAATTGGAACTAGAATTTTTGCATATGCTATTATAAAAACACAGGGATCTCTATATTATACTGGATGGACATAAACATACGCATTGCCAAGGTCCAAAGCGTGACGCTCAAGTTTATCGTCTGCTACATTGTAGGGGGGAAGATTTAACTGTTTATTTCAATGTTCTTATGCGAAAACATGTATCTGATGAATAAAAGTGTTATTATTTGAAAATAGTGTAGTATTATACCACACTTGCCTGAAGAATCATTTACATTAAAGGATATACAATTCAGTTTTACAGTTAATACTGTACAAATACGAATACAATCTTCAATATATTTAAATATGTAGTTATTATCCATGTTGTTTACAGTCTGCTAAGACTACACTTATATTTAAAGTGCGCTATTAGCTTCTATATTGGTTTCAGAAATAATATTCTATTGAAAGTTCGATAAATATAATGAATAAGGTATCTTAAAACTTGATTACATTTGTTTGAATAACAAACTTTGTGTAGATGCCATACGTTCAACCGAACACTTAGGTTAATAATAAAGTAGAAAAGTATCAATGTTGTTGGCAAATAAAATTATTATTATTATTATTATTATTATTATTAGCACCACGTCTTACTACCCGTTCGGGTTGTACGCACTTACGCTAATGTGCAATGGTAGGGTGAATGTGAGATGAAATGAAGGACCTACAGTTTAACGTGGAATCCGAACCACGGTGGAGACCTGGCATTCCTCACATTCACAAGATGTGGCAAATAAAAGTTGGTTTCATTAAAGATACCCCAAATATTCATTCAAAACTATAGCTTCACCTATTTAAATATATTTATACTTGAATTGGAATATACTAAATTAAGTTAGTTACAAAAGAAACAAGCAAATAAAAACATTATTAATATGACTAAACCTAAGCACTGAGTTTACGACTGGGGTCAATGTCCTTTATTAGTGATAATGCTCCGAAAAACACTGTTTTTCTTAGAATATTAATAGTTTGAAATATACTTTATAATAATTTTATTGTGTTTTTAAAATATTATTATTGGAATCTGTATCAATCTATCTGGTATTAAATGCACACTTTACTGATAATAATTATGCCAATTGACATAATACGTCTAGCGCTATCAACATAATTTCCCAACATCATTAAACTATTTTTTAAATTCTGCTTGTCATTCTGATTTTGTCTAAAGATGGCTATTAATGTAAAAGATTCAATTTTTGATTTGGCGTACAGAGGAGATTTTGAGAATTTGAAAATTAAACTATTTGAAGATACCAAACTGATAACGCTTAGAGATGATGTAAGCATTGGGTAAACAATAATATAATAATTATTTATAAGCCTTTACTTAGCTTATATTCTGTTTATATTTTTGTTTATTTTAAGCTGTTTTTGAATTGAAGTTAAGCTTTATAACATAACTATTACGTTTCTCTAACAAATATTTCTATATTTCACAAGTAACTTGTTTGTACGGGAACAGTGTGGAATGAGGGTGGGATTCCTTATTTATTTATTTATCCATGTCCTATAATAGGCCTAAATTAAATATTTATAACCATCTAAACACACAACAAAATCAAATTTCCAATGATAACAAAATTAATATTGTAAAATAATTATATATTATTTTCTATGAAAACCCACCTAGTTCACAGAAGGACGTTGGTATGTGGAGTGTAAATATTAAAAAGAATGTCACATGGCACAAAATGCATTGAGATAGCTTCCAGTTTTGATTGAAATGTGTGGGACAGTTTACCTCAGGTAGTTTAATTAAAATGTGTACCAAGTGTGTTTAGTCAGAATTATAGCCTACTTATTAATTTACAAAAAATAGGCTTGTTCCAAACACACTCTTATGTGCACAAAAGTGACATCTTTCTTTTTTCTAACTACGTCTACTATAGAAGATTGGAGAGGTCACCTTTGTATATTGGATTCTTCCCACATTTTCCCTCTTTCCATGGGCGTGGGCTTTCTTCATTAAATTTACACTTATTTTTGCTTTTTATTATCAATTTCCATTATTAGAAAATTAGGTTCTTAAATAATAATAATAAGGAGATTGCTTGTACTGAAATCCAATAAGTCTTTTTCGTTAGTTTTGTGTGATAATGGTGTTGAAACTTTTTGTGGGAGTTATTTTATGGTTATGTAACTTTCTATATTTAAAGTATGGGACAAGCGATTTTTCAGAAACATCTTGAGAACTCTCATAAACCTTTTGCCCCCCCTACAGAATGCGAGACTTTTGATCCATTGGGCAGCTTTGGGTGGTCACGAAGAAATTGTGGGTTATCTTTTGGAGAAAGGATCCCCAGTTGACCCAGGAGATGACGTAAGTATTAAAAAACAAAATGGTATTAAAACTTTAGTTGAAAGTGACACCTAAATTGGTTTTGAAAGTTCTAGGTAAGTGAGTGGACATTTAAGGAACTGTTAGCGTCCTACTATGTGAGATATATTTAAAACATCAATCTCCACCTTTTTAAAGGGTCCCCAGAAGGGTCAATGTCATTAGGGGGTTAGTCATTTGTGTGGAAGTCCACTCCTACGCATTGATTCCATCTAGCATATAACTCAGAAATATTAGATTCCTCCAGAAATTACTCTTAAGGCTTAGTTACCAAATGACATAAGCTCTCTATTCTTCATCTTAAGTCAACAACCGAAAGGTCGGTTTGATTTCTCTGCATCCGATGATGGGTACCATGATTGACATGTGACTGGTGGCTTTACTTCCGCTCCGAAGGAAGTTGTGCTACAGATGTTTATTGCTCAAGAAACTACCATCAACCTGTGTTGGGTTTGAACCCGAGGACATCGGGCCCTAAGGGGAACACTTTACCCCAAGACCATCGAGGGCAACAAGCTCTCTATTAACAAACTAATTCGGCCCAATCTTAAATTTGTATTTTTCTATCAAAGGTATAAAACCTCACGATATCAAAACTAAACTTATAGTCAGATTATCATAGGAAGTACCTTTTAAAAGCCTAAATAAAATAATGGCAGAGTAGTCAACATTGACAGCTTTGACTAGTATTGAGAATATGCACATCAAAATTGATAAGCTACATTTCCCAAAAATGTCAGTTGTATACTACATGGTTTGACATATAAATAAATATAGGGCCTACATTAAGTTGGGGTGACCTGGTGGTCTAGGGGGTAAGGGGTCGGACTTCTGTGCTAGGGTCCGGGGTTCAATCCTCGGTCCCGGCACAGATTTATCTGATTACCAAACCCTTCCTTCACCTCTGACAAGACGTGTATTAATCACAACTTGTGAATATGGGGAAGGCCAGGTCTCCCACCGTGGTTCGGATCCCACGTTAAACTGTATTTCCTCCATTTCATCTCACAATCACCCTACCATTACACATTAGCGTAAGTGCGTATAACCCGAACAGGTAGTAAGACACGGTGATAATAATAATAATATTATAATAATACACTAAGTTAGACTTAATAATTTGTTACTTGCATCTATGGTTGTATAATCTAACACTTAACTCGTGCTAAAGTCCATTCACGGTAGGAATTACTCTCTGAAAGGTCCTTTTTCCTACCAATATCCTACTATATAGTAGATTTCTGGTAGGGAAAAAGGCCTTTCAGAAAACTCCAACCGTGAACAGACTTTAGGTGGGATTGCTTGCGACAGGGAGAGCGGGGTTTGAATTCCAATTCGGTGTACTTAAGGTGTTTTTTCCTAAATGGTTTCCACTCTTACACACAAATGCAGATGCATTTGCTATAAAAGTCTACCTTCCTTTTTTAGCCTATCCATGTAATAAGTAAGCTCATATATATATGCCATTTCTGTGGAATTGGAGGCGGTGAAAATGTACAGACTCAGTTTTGTTACTAGGACCAATAGGCCCTATCTGTAATTTTTATTGACAAATTTATTCGAATAGGCTACACTATAAATTCACAATGTTGACAAATCTTCCCATGATTTAATCTGTATTGGAGCATTTTACTGCGGTAAAGTTGTCATTACTTATTAATATACATTAGACACTTCTGAGTGAGTCGCAATTGGACAGTAGAAAAATAGAGTCTTCAGAGTTGAAATGTTTGTGTACTGACTTCACAGCTCTGGTATGCGCATCAACTATAGACGTTTAATGTTTGCTTAGTGCTCCATTGAAACATGAAAATTCAATCGGTCCTGCGGCTCGTACCTAATCTGGCGCCTTTAAAATATTGTGTCGCCTCCATTCATCACGAGGTTGTCATTTTTAGATTGCGATGACACCACTGATCCTAGCCTCGTCTGCGGGTAAAGAGGATGTTGTTCATACGCTAGTCGCTCAGGGAGCACAAGTCAACGCGAGAAACCAAGAGGGGCATTCGTCGCTCCAGTACGCCGCATCGAAAGGATGGAATGAGGTATGGTAATTTTATTATTTTGGATTTAAAATCAAATTTAAGTGAAAAATAATTCTCCTTGCCTTGCTCGATCAAATTTTAGGATTTTCGTAGCTTTCTAGCCTGCGTATTGGTTATTTTAGGTGTTGTGGAGGGGGAACAGGGGGGGGGGAGGAAAGGAGATATTGGAGTGGCTCATGTTCCAAACAGACTTGGCGAATGGCTGAAAGCTGTTCATGATGATTATGATAATGATCCTGAGTTTAAATTAATCATTCAAAACGAAGAAAGTAAAGCGAATGTGTTAAAACGATGTATGGACAAATTAAACTTAAGACAAAAGACAGAATGTTTAAGTTCTATGTGTAGGTTGAAAAGGTAAGTTTGGGAATCGTAACCCTCACGTTTAAATCGTGAATCTATTAACGATATGAAATATTGCTTACCTGGAAGCGAATGATCAGAACTACCTCTCAATCGTGGTCTAGATCGTGCAACTCCTGCTAGCGAACGACGCAGACGTCAACATCGTGGACAAGCGCGGGGCAACACCCCTTCACCGCGCTGCCTCCAAGGGTAATACTGAAGTCGTAAAGACTCTCTTGGACTCGAGCGATATAAAGGTGGACCCCAGTGATGCTTATGGCAACACCCCCCTGTGAGTCTATAAATCTACCCGCAATGCGAGTTTTAGTATTTAAAAAAAAAAAGTTATTTTAGCTGTGCTTATGATCATAATGGTCGCTTTTGGTTTGGTGCATCTTCTGTTCAATTTTATTACAAAGAGACATTCAGAATACACAAACATGCATGTCATACATACATGCACATATCTAATAATGCCGCTCCCTTAAGGAGTAGGAAAGAAACTGTGCATATAGCTAAAATAAAATCCATACTTGAAACATCCTCACACACAAACATATTTTATTTGTGGCCAACATTGATAACATTTTACTATATTAGTAATAACCTGAACGGGTAGTAAGACGTGGTGCTAAAAAAAAAGTTTTTATTTTGTAGTTATTGATGATATCCATCAAAAGTAATGGCTACAGATCACATGACTTGAATATTATAAGTATATTAAATAAGATATAGGCCTAATAACTTTTTTATCTGTCAGATAAGTTTCTTCCTTTGAAAATAGGACTGTATTAGCTTTTTTTAGGTTGTGCTTTTCATGAAAATTAGAGAAGTAACTTTTCATGAAAACTGGATTGTACCAAAAGATTTGAGTTATTTAACCTAATATTCCTGGAGGATTTGACAGTTTCTTAATCCAACCTTTAAACCCTGGTTGTATATAGAGTTGATTTTGTTTATTTTCACCTCGACTATATCAGTTCTTTAGAAGAAAAAAAACCCACTGGTGATGTCTTAATCTTGATTGCCGCATCATGTTTGTTTATCAGGCACTTGGCCTGTGAGGAAAACAGGACGGAAGAAGCCAAAATGCTGGTGTTGAGAGGCGCTCACTTGGACGTCGAAAACAAGGAGAAAAAAACACCTCTAGACCTTGCTCCTCCGGCGCTCGTGAGGCAGCTGGTGGCGCTCAAGGAGCATTGAGACAACTGGGTCGGCATCATAAACTATTTGATCGATATAAGACTGACATTTCACTCTCATAATTGAATACTATCTAGAGGATTGTTTCCCAAACTTTTGACGTCAGCGTTACTTACCCCTTTCAGAGCTATGATCCAACCGTCAACAGACCCCTTCCAGGTCTCTATTACAGAGTGACACAAATATCTGTCATCTTGTAAAGTATAAAATATTTCACATTTTTAATAAAGCTCGAATGGTAGGAGAGAAAGGCCTACAAGAGTTCACAACATAAAGTCAAAACCTGCCTTATTTGTTTTATCCCCCCCACCGCTTATACCAGGGCTAAGGAGTACATACACCAAGCTTTTTTGATTATTATATCTTTCCACTGTCCTGCTCAGATTCCTTCATAAATGGCTAGTGTTAAGTACTGAACAATAACGAATTTACTGGTGTACAACCTAAAAGGATGGTAAAAGACGCGGTGTTTAAAAAAATCATTAAAATGCTCTGATACAGAAGACTTCATGGGAAGTTTCTTTAGCATTGTCAATTTACATTTGAATAAATTTGTCAATCAAAAAAACAAACATTGGTCTTAAAGAATAAAAAAAAAAGTATTAAATTAAAATTATATACAGTAGACTCGCAACTCACCGGGATAATTGGGACAGAACCCACCTCGGATAATATTGAGCGTGTAGGATTTATAGGATATGATAGGATTTATGGGTTATAAATCACTAGAACATATTGCATTTGTGTGTATGGTTTCTGTTTTTAAGTTTCATATTATCAATTTATTAAAACACATTACATTTCAAAGTATTACATATTTTACTGTATTATAGAATTAAGTTAAATTTAAAAAAAAGATTTAACAAACATTTTAATTTACTGTATTTGAAAAAAAAATTACTTTATTCGAAAATTTATACTAAAATCCATCACATTGCGACTGATCAAAACTATTAGAAAAGACACTTGACTTTTGACAATTCATAAACGATAACATTCAATTCTACACAAGTCAATTTAGCCTTAGGATCTTAGTTCTTATAAGGGGTGTGTGAAGCTCCAAAACTTCGACTTGGCTTCAAAACAAATGTCAGCTTCAACTTCACTTCAAAAGAAAATCTGGCTTCAACTATTACGAAGTTTCCCCAATACAAATATAGAGAGATAAAATAATGTATTGTCAATTAATCCCATTTTGAGCTTTTGTATGAATTACAAAATAATATTTAAATGGAAAAAAACATGAAGTAATTGACTTCCTTCTGTACCTTCTTCGAAATATAATACAATTTCCCCATAAAGAGAAAAGAGGTTTTCGTTATAGAGATATATTATATATTTACATAATATTCACATCCACTGTCCATTTCTTGTGTTTGTATGTTGTTATTCCTTTTACACGTTCCATCCAAGTCCTTTTTTGCGTGTTTCACATTCCATAGTCCTTCCTGATGAGTTCCGATAGAATGAAACCTAGGTTGGGGGACTAAGTGGTAATGATTGATTTTTTTTCCAGGGGCAGCCATTATCACTTTGTCCAGTGGCAGCAATGTAAAGTGTGGAATATGTTCTTCTTTTCATTGTAAAACCCCTATTGTGTTCGTTCCCTTTTATATGTTTCTTTTGATGAACTGGCGGTCTAGGGTTAAGGTGTTTGACTTCTGTGCTAGAAGTCTGGGATTCAATCCTCAGTCCCGGCACAGATTTATCTGATTACCAAACCTTTCCTTCACCTCTGACAAGACGTGTCTTAATCACATCTTGTGAATGTGGGGAATGCCAGGCCTCCCACCGTGGTTTGGATCCCACTTTAAACTGTAGGTCCTCCATTTCAATCATAAAATAACCGAAGAAAATATTCAAACTTTGATTCGGCTTTGAGAATATTTCAAATATTTTATTCAAGAGTTCGCTTTGAATTAAAAAAGTGGACTTCAACACCTTTAGTTATAGAAACAACACTTACCTTTCAAACTATCTATGCTTATTGTCACTAACATTTTTACTTTTAACAACTCTACTATTATGAATATATTTGAGATGTAACCTTTGAATCTTTTTTGGATATTCAAGATTTGAGAATCAAATCCCTAAAAACAAGTTTTTTTCTATTAAAATTTGTTTTAAAGCTGATACTGCTTATTAGGGGTTTAGAACTAACATAATTACTATAAGACAAATTCAACAACCATTTCCCAGACCAGTAATTTAACAACTAAATGTAGGAATATTATAATGGATGGATTATAAGACATTCCGCATATAATTACTATTTCTATGTTTCCATTATATTTCTAATTCTTCTGAGGTTCATATTTTTTCCAAAAATTCGAATTTGGAAGTTCATGGGAGATTCAGATTTGTAAAACGGTGGACCCAACCCAATTCTAAATTTTGCTCAAATTTAGAACGAGAACTGCTTTTAGAGCTCTTGTACTGATTATTAGAGGTATAAGCGATTATTTGAATTTTTGAGCTCAAATCAAGTTTTAATAAATATCCGGGCTCTAAACTCGATATATTTATGGGCTCGACAAATTCTAGTTTGGCTAATTCTGTCCTGTATTGTATAGCTGATGGCGAATAACTCAATTTTTATTCTTTAACTCTACTTGTTTGGATGTGGTTTATGTATTGTGTAGGTTGGAGGGGCGGGGAGGGGGGGGGGGGGAAGAACCTAACACAAA
>CABEEJ010002124.1:26065-38627 GCA_901482245.1 Timema douglasi
TGTTCTAGATTTAAATTAGTTTATAAGTTGTTTGGTGATATATTAAGTCAGTTCAGAAAGTGCACATTAAATATTTTGAATAAATTAAATTAAATGAATGGACGAGCGCATGAGACGAGATAAAGAAGGTATAGAAAGTGATCTTTTTTCGGAGCTGGTACAACACAAGACTGTCAAGTACACCTTAGTGCAAAAGTGTTCTATATACATCTTAGAAAATACACTCAACATCAACTGTTTACAGGTTATGGCTGGGTCAGTTTAGTAAAGTGCGTTCATCTTCCTATTTCCTTCAACCATTCTTCTTCTCTCATTTACACACTTTCTGTTATCTACTCCTTCCATCTATTTCTTAGCTTCCCTTGCAATCAAATATTAATTTTGAAAAGTACTCGATATATTTGCAAGTTTAAAAGACTAAAATATCCACCTTCGATGACAATGTAGTTGTATTACAAGCTCGACTGAAAATGGCTGCAAAAGCGACCCACCAGTCGCCGATCCCTGCTTCAGACCATTCACTTATTGAAGCGGGTAAATATAAAATAACTAAGTAAAAATTTAGTGAATAATTCCACCTCAAGAAAGAGGAAAAATGTGGGAAGAATCTATTGCTCGAAGGTAACATTTTATTTATGAGCGTGCGGGACTTAAATTCAAGAAAAAAAAAAAATCTCATCCCCTCTCGAAAGTTAAAAAATAATTCTCGAAAATTCCAGAAATATAAAACAGCAAATAATGACCCTAAGAAATAAAAAAACAAACCAGGAATTCATTATTTTTAATACTGTAATAACCCCTCCAAAACAGCCTTCATTAAGAAATGGTCGGTGACTTGGCGGTCTAGGGGTAAGGTGTCAGACTTCTATGCTGGCGGCCGGGGTTCGATCCTTGGTCCCGGCAAAGATTTATCTGATTACCAAACCCTTCCTTCACCTCTGACAAGACATCTTGTGAATGTGAGGAATGCAAGGCCTCCGTGGTTCGGATTCCACGTTAAACTGTAGGTCCTTCATTTCACCTCACAATCACCCTACCATTACACATTAGCGTAAGTGCGTATAACCCGAACGGGTAGTAAGACGCGGTGCTAATAATAATAATTATTAAGAAATGTTTAGGTTATATTGTTTTTCAATATCAAACTTTGACAATATAACACTACAAAATTAAATTATAAATGGTGTATATTATAATTACTTGTCACCATTTTGTTAATTGCATTTAAAATATGTACGAGTTATATCTCAAATGTTTGAATTAACTATATATAAGACAATCTAAAGCAAGCACAAGCTCAAATGTCAAAGAAACTATATATTTACTTTAATAAACATAATTTTATTTTATTTTTTTTACTTAAAAAGGAAATTGTCCCGTTCTTGTATCTCAATACTTTTTTTATATTCTCGTCTCGAGATGGTCTCATAATAAAAATATTGTTCTCGCACATCCCTAATTTTCTTCCTTTCTTCTGTCTTCAATAGTAAAAGTAGTCAAACACACATTTAAAGTGTTATTTTTCGGCATTATTACATTTATAGAAAAATAGAAGGAAGCAGAGGAAGAACACTAACCTATTACATTTGAAATTTCATTTTTAAATTCAAAATGGTGAATGCTAATGTTTTTTCTCTTGTTTTTCCCTGTATTTTTTTCAATAAATGTAATAATGCTGAAATATCAAACACTTTGTGTAAATATGTGTGTGCGATTTTCTACTTAAAAGGAAGATAACTTTATGCATTGGTTTCTTCCCATATTGTTTTCCTCTTTCTCTAGTTGGGCTTTCTTCTCTCAGTTTTCATTTAATTAGTTTATTTTTCCATATTTTCTCATCTCACATTATTCTAATAGTCATTATAATAAAGGGATTCTGGAATATTGAAGGTGTTCATGAATAGACCATGTATTCTGTATAAAAAATATGTTATTTGTTTATTCTCAAACATGTGGTACATAAGTAGCTTAATCATAAAAACTTGCAGTAACAAATATATTATGTCACAATTTTAAAATAATATAAAATGATTCAAGTATTTCCAGGCAAAATCAATTTATTTACTAACCAGTCTAATAAATAATGGGAAAACATACTAAAATATAGTTTCCAGACCTTGGAATTTTTTTTATTACTAATTACTTTTGTGCATTTTCAAACTCTATAGCTTTAATATATTCACCCAAAATTTGAAAATTTAAACTCGAATGTTATCAAAGCCTTTTTACAAAATACCTAATAGCTGCCAGCACTTTGGAAGTGAATTTTCATTGAAGCCAATCTAATCTATTATTCCTGGTGCAAGATTATAATATATATATATATATATATATAATTAATATCATTATTTAACCTTAAAAATCCCATCAAAATCTGTTATTCATGGATAAAATAATCTCTTAAAATTTAAAATATGAGTAACAAATAAAGCTTAAAATAATCTCTCTTTTCTGCCAAAAACCCTACAATTTTTAATCAGGAACTTTATATAGCAACATTTCAAAGTTTACAAACAGTCGTACCAACAATATTCTCAAAAAAAAACACCCATCCTTGGGTATAAACAGCCTCCATCACTCAGAAATCTCCTGGTACACCCTAAACTTGAAACTGGAGATGACACAACCTTCATTCAACCACAACAAGGCTCTCAACCTTTTAACAAAACACCTTGCAAAACCTGTCAAATAAATCATCCAGCAGTTTTTGCTCCATGCACTTTTTTCATACATAAACAGTAATGTTAAAAAATACACATTAAAATAGTCATATAAAATATTTGTTTCACTAAAGCTAAAGAAAATTCACCTTTTCACCATAGAAAACCTAACCTATAAACAAAGTTTCTTCAAAAAATGGGACAGGAAATTCATTAATGCAAATCAATATTACTCTTAAAGGGCAAAGAGTTTTACTCAATACCTATTTTATTAAAAGTATTAAATCTATTAACTGTTAAAAAAAACAATTAAGCATATAATTTCCTCTGTGTTACATTTTTGAAGCTATTTTGTATAGGTACTTTTCCCATTTATAAAACATTAGTTCAAACTTCTATTTTTTATCTTGAAAGGAACATTTTTAGTTCTTAGCCATGGAACGTAAAGAGTAAGGAAGAAATTGTACATTGTTTTGTTTGGACAAATTAATACTTGAAGAGGTAAACTAATTGTATATAAAGTAGTTTGTGACTATTTAGTATTTAAAGAGAAGCAAGTATTCATCTTTATATTTCTTTCATTTTTTATTGAAATCAATCATAACAGTTTACTGTAATCAGGGCCATACTGAGAGGGCATTACATAAAAACCCTCATTAAGATTGATTAATAATATACTTTCTAGACATATTGATACTAAAAATACTTCAAGTTGAATTTACGTAATAAATTCATAAATAAACCAAACACACACACCATACATTTTTTTTTAAAGCTAAAATTGTGTGAATTCAGATTTTATCTATATTTAATATAATCATAAAAGCTATAGATTTTTTTTAACAGACTAAAAAGGATATTAAAGCACTTTGTTCACTTAATTGAAATTAAAATAGAATAAAATTAACAGGACTTAGAATTTATAAAATAAAATTTAAAGTTTCAAGTATTCATTTTTTTTTTTTTTTAAGTTTTGGAGAAAAATTTATCAAATTGAGTATTTGCACATTCCTATGGTTCATCTTGGGAAGGATCTCCTTGCATAAAAAATCCCCCCCAATTTTGGTTACAGAACAAATTTTAAATAACATCCAGCGGGAATAGATAAATTGTAGAACCTGTCTCCAATACAGTAACTAGGTGTAGTATAAATATTCAATTTATATTATAAAAGCCAAAATTATTCAAACAGTGTGTATAAGGCACTACATTCTAAAATCTGGTTTCCATCCAATCCTACATCATCTTAAAATGTTCTGTTATGGCCCAATCAAAACATTACTTTATTTAATAAAGGGATGCTGAATCTAAATTTAATAACCTTTTTCTTTAATCTCAGAAGTACAAAATTTACATAAAGCATCCTTGAATATGTTAATTGTTATTATTTTAATTTAACTTTACAACTTTTCTGGATGTATAAATTTGCACAAATTAATATTTATTTTGACATGGAAGATATGTATAACAAAATATGTATGTACGTATATTCTTGTTTTGGATATACATAACCGAGTCGGCTAATCTTGAGGCCGATGCAAAGTGTAAAAGTGCCGCAAGGCCAACATTCCTTTAACGTTGATAAAAAGATCTCGCAAGATTTTTTTTTTTCCAACATTCGCTCATTAAACCTTGTGATATGCAAAATATTACTAACTCTGCCGCGACCATTAATTTAAAATGCTGCCTTTTTATTTCTAAGACCTTGGGAGAATTTGCGGAAGCGCAGATACTGCGTAGCTTGGCGGTCATTTCAACCCGATGCTTCGAGTGACCTGAGAGATAAAAAAAAAAATACAGAACATATTCAAAAGGATAGACAAGTTTATTGGTTCCTTAATTAATCATAAATTATATGTGAACATTTTTTTGTTAAGTAAATTCATTAAAACATTAATATATTCAGAAAAGTGTTATATTAATGGTCTTGGGTCTGGTTGTTAAGTTAGTCTTGTAAGATCTTTAAAACACAATTTTTTATACAAAATTTAAAATAAACAATTCTTCACTAAATATTTTGAAAATTATGTTTACATCACTGAATAGTTGTTTTAAGTACCATGTCTAACTGTCTGTCCGCGTTAAATGCACATGTACACTAATTATTTTTAGAGGAAGTGTAACAGCATTTGTGTGAAGGGAAATTGGGAAATCATTTAGAAAAAAATCACATAGTACACTCGACAGAATCCTGAACTGATAATCACCAGTCTTGTCTACTGTATGAGTGACGACTTAGACTATTTGGCCACTGAAGCAAGTCACTAAAAAGTTATACAATTTTTTTTTTTTACATATACAGTACAATTTAACGAATAAAAAATTGTCTTACCTGTTCATACACAGTCCATGCCATAGCAGCCATTAGTGTTCTACGGAGCATCCGAGGAACCAGGCCCTTGAAATAGCCCTTGACCCCGTACTTCTACAAGACAGAAAGAAAACAGTGGTAAAACACAAAACCTTAAATGCAGGTGCATTTTTTGTTTCGTTGTTCATGGCTAACTTGAATTGAATGTATGAAATATTCTAGAAGACTAATCTTACTGCGGATATTTTTTATTAATCATATTTGAAAAATTTGTTGTATAATGTTTAATCTTTTAACTTTATGCATTGAAATCAATTAGAAAATGTTTCATAGCCCAATTGTGTTTTTGTTTATAAATTATAATGTTTAATTATGATTTTAAAAAATCACTACATGCAATTAAACTATGTCAGATTATTGATATTAATGTCAATTGAATATATATATATATATATATAATATTTTAGTTTAACTGTCAAAGCAGGAATTTTTTTTTTCCAAGCAAAGTCGAAGCTATTTTTTTTTTTTTTTCGAAGTCATGTTGACATTTAAAATCTTCACATAGCCCTAATTATTTGTGTTATAGGTGTCTATCAAAATACAAATTTGCGGATCTCATGACTTGTGCATGGATACGTGAAAGTAGATCTAGTAACTTTTATAGCTGATAGTTAAGGCCCTTCCTAAGAAAATTAAACCATGGCTTTAAGTGAAGCGACTGTTTAAGTGTTTGAACCTCAAACTGTAATCTCTGTATATGTATCTGAGAGCAGTAAAATGTTTGTCAGTTTTCAGTGCAATGAATATGAAGGTAGTTTACCTTGTGCACATATACGATGATCGTTTGCAGATTCTGAAACTTATCAGGATACAGCTGCATCTTGGTCTTCAAGACGTCGGCCGGCTGAGTCATCACAGACGCCAGGAGGCCGGCTACCAGACCGCATGAGAAGTTGGTAGGAGCTGATAGGTTGCCCTTCAGCCAGTCTGCAAACACACACCACTATTTACACCCCTCCCCGACTTATGTGGACACGAAACCGAAGGTTCTAGGTTTAATTTACTTTTCAACAAGTCGAAAAACAAAAAATTTGATATAGATGGGTCAAATACCCTTTTTCTATAGTATGAATATTAATTTGTCTACAAATCTTAAATTTGAAATCTTTTAAAACACTAGCGGATAACACTAGTCGTAAAAGTTTGTCCTCACCTTCTGGAAGGAGCGTCTTGATCTGTGTGTAGAACATGAGGTAGAGCCCGGAGAAAGGAGCGTCCCGGAACAAAGTAGGGACGAGACCGCAACACAGCCCTCGAGCCCCCTCTGTACGGTAGATGACACGAAGGGCTTCCCCCATCCCTTTATACTGGTAAACTCCACTCTGTAAACAAGTACGTTTACCATCATTTAAATAAACTTCGTTTACCCGGACAGGTATACCCTGATTTTAGTAGGAGGCTTGTTCCTAATCTTTATTTCTTAACAGAATTGGTAGGATAAGAAACCTTCCCAAAAGATAGTAGGAAGTTCTTTGAAGTTCTTTTATCCAACCAAAATACTACCATAAAGTATAATTATGGTATGAAATAAGAACTTGAGAATTTCATCAGAAATCATGGTATAGCAGGCTTAATTTGCATGGTTGCACTATGGCTTAGTCTTTAAGATAAAGCCATAGCGTAACAGGTCAAGGTAGAACTACTTTGTTTAACACCCATCACAATCATCTCCTGTCAACAAGATTCACAAACACGTTCCCGTGGCCTAATGGTTAAAGAGACAGGCCACAATTCAAATGGACCCTAAACCTTAAGAAAATGTAGGCTTATTTGTGAAAAGGTTTTTCTAGAATCAATTAAATTTTTACGTTTTACAAATGTTTGCCAAAAATTCTAAAATGTCCTGAGATTCTTTACCTATAGGTTTCCACTTTTAGGAAGTTGCGTTGCTAGTTTCACGCTCCCTTCTGATAAGTTCAGATAGAATGAAACCTAGGTTGGGGGATTGAACGTTCGTTAACTATTGATTATTTTGAAGAGGTAGCCGTGACCTCTTTTTTTCCAGTGACAGCAGTGTAAAGTGTGTTCCTCTTTGCGCCGTTAAATACATATTTGTTTCCATCCCCTTTACGAGCGCCTTCTTCCGTCATAATAAAATGTTAAATATTTAATGGAGAAAAATAACACTAAATTTATAAATTAATCAATTTAAAATTTGGAAAAGTCGTGAATGACTCAGTGATGTAGTGGTCAAGAGTTCCTGCCACATATCCAGAGGTCCCAAGTTCGATCCCCAGACGTGTCCAGTTTTCTCTGAGAAGCAGAGGGTCTGGAAAGGAGTCAACTCAGCCCTCATAAGGAAAAATGAGCTACTTGAATGGGAAAAAATAGCGGTTCCTGTCTAGAAAACTGAGATTAACATCCACAGGGTTCATTGTACTGACCACATGACACCCTCTATCTGCAACAGTTGGCACTATCCTCACTAACAGACAGCGGCTGCTTGGGTCAATAGGGCTTGATTGCGAGCTGAGAAAATGGAGTCTTTATAAAAAAAAATGCAAATTTGTCGATGATACTCCGATCGTCAATAGTGGAGTGTCGCGAGACAACGAGGGAAGACACTCACCTCGAACCTGGTCTTTATGACGGTGATGGGAATGAGGCACACGCCGCTCATGGTGCGTGCCGCCACCCCCATGGTCATGGCTTGCAGGGGTCCCGGTTCGCCGCCCGGCGGGACAAAGTGAGACTTGAGTGTGTGCAGAGACGAGAAGTAGAGGCCGACTCCAGGCACGCAGCGCGCTATGGACTGTGGGAAGACAAAACAACAGTCAACAACAAGTCGGCGCCATATCAAAGAGGGTGTTCACCTATTTAAGTAATAAATAAATTCAAGAGCGACATCACCTTTTATACAATGACAAATCTTGCCAACAATTTGGGTTGTTAAGATTGTTAAGGGTGACCTGGTGGTCTAGGGGTAAGGTGTCAGACTTTTATGCTGGCGGCCGGGGTTCAATCCTCGGTCCCGACACAGATTTATCTGATTACCAAACCCTTCCTTCACCTCTGACAAGACATCTTGTGAGTGTGGGGAATGCCAGGCCTCCACCGTAGTTCGGATTCCACGTTAAACTGTAGGTCCTTCATTTCATCTCACAATCACCCTACCATTACACATTAGCGTAAGTGCATATAACCCGAACGGGTAGTAAGACGCGGTGCTAATAATAATAATAATAATAATAATAAGATTGTTAAGAAAACGAGAAGTAAAAAATTCAGATATTTATTTAAGTGTTAGCTTGCATTTAAAGTGGGGATTTAGGGAACATAAGTCAAGGTCAGTGTTTCCTGAATTAAACTGGAGAAATATTTGATTTATTTTGGTCAAATAATGTTTGGCTGCAAAAAAAACACTGACCTTAACTCAATACATTCCCGGCTTAAATCTCTACTGATGAAATCTAAACAAAAGGGAAATGAATATCGTCTAATAATTAATTTGGCGCATAATTTACTTTTGAACAGGAATTCGAATATTGGATCTATGTATTAATACTCCACCCAAATGAGTTTACAGTTTTCATATCGAGAATCAGGCAGACATTTTAAATATAAGTGTAGGGGCCTATTTTTTTTAAAAACAGAATGCAACAAATCTACTTACAGGGGTCATGCCCTTCCACAATCCAGACACATGCTCCGTCTTGAGGATGTGTCCTATGATAGTGATCATGCCTGAGGACTGCACGGGGCCCACACTGCACAGATACAAAACAATATTCACAGTTACAAAATGTTGTATCGATATAGTTCTCAAATAATAATAATACATTTTTATTTATTTATTTATTTGCGGTATTTAACATGCACTTTCTGAAGCGACTGATTATATCAGCACACAAGAATTTCTATGAACGAGAGCGAAAGGATATTACCAAACTTCCATGGATCTCTTACACACCGCAATTGATACGAGACCGACGGCTTTACTCCCCATATATATATATATATATAAAAATTGGTGGTTTCTCACTTTTAGCCAATGGTCAATAGGAGCCCAATTCAAACCCAGGAGGACACTAAAACAATTTATTAAATCCATCATAGTATGGGTTTGTCCTGTTAATTACATTCAAGAAAATGGGTCCAAATGTTGTATGCTTGATTTTAAGTAGGATGTCTTTAATGGCCTGTAAATAGTTTGTTACCAGTACTAAAAAAAAACTCCTACACTCCTATTGGGAAAAAAAAGTATGGCATGGATACAAACCACCCTGGACAAAAAAAAAAGAAAGTTGAAAATTGATGCGACTTACACAATTATCAAGAATAAGGTATTCCATAGATTTTTGTTGTTGTTTTGTGCACCACATCATAATGCTCATCCATGCTATTTGTATATTTAAACCGTAGGGTTAGGAAGGAGGAGGGTAGAATTTACATGAAATATACCCACATTTGAGGGGAGTGTGTGGGGAAACTATTTAGGGGAAAAGACACCTCAAATTTACCAGACCGGGATTCGAACCTCGAATTCAATCATCGCCAGTCCAGTCAGTTGACGTCTTGAACCATGCAATCAGAAAAGTGGATGATAACGATTTAAAGCGAAAGCCTTACAAATGGTACAGTACAGTCGACGTACCCCAACGCGAGAGGCATCGGGTTCTGAAGTCTAGTCTTCACCAAGTCCAGGGGCTGGAACATGATGGTGGAGAAAGTTCCGGAGAATGACCCGGCCACAAACGACTTCACTAAAGGAAAAATTATCAATTATAGTCACATGATTTAAACTCGATCAAAAAAAAACATTGTATATCTGTTACGAACAACGCATTTATTTTGGAAAAGGGTGAATTAAATATTACGACATGGTTTTAAATTAAGGCGACTGCCATCGGAAGGCCAAGAAACAGATGAGAGGGGCAGATAACAGTAACTACAGTAGCCCCGTGGCTTCTTTGGTGCTGACTGACAGTTGACAGCTTTAAAAATTTACCAGACCAAATTACGTATCCTTAGGCCGAACCAGATGATCCGCAAAAACATGTGTTTAGCAGCTGTCACTTCTGACAGTCAGCACCAAAGAAGCCATGGGGCTACTGTAAGTGTGTAAATGGAATGGAATCAAATAAAGGCTTAAGATGAAGACATTTTACTCAAATGACACGACCAAAGGCTGGAAACAGTTGGTCGTGACGAGTTGAAAATAATTATAATAAATAAATTAACCTTATTTATTATAAATTAGTCACAAAATAAGTTTTGTCTTCAAAATATATTATTATTTCGACAGTACTAAATACAACCATTCATATGAGACACAACCCTTAAAAAAATATACTTTTTTTTTTTCATTCGGTTTAAGTTTGACGCATAACTTTTAACTTAGGCCTATATAAAGGATGTCAAGATACTTACACTAGATATAATGTCCATGATGGAGTGCTGGGAAACTGCGCAGACGAGGTCTTCAATTGATTCTCCACTCATACAGAGACGGGAAACTTCTCACTTCAAAACGGTAAACAAAAGTCCTTGCAACTGCCACCGACCAATCGAAGCACTTTCTCTTGTACCTCAGAGGTACTTTCTTCGGAAAGACTGTCGCCACTTCAAACTGAAGTTAAGAAAGGGAGAAAAAAAAAGAGAGAATATAATTGTCGAAAATTTCAAATAATAAAATTGAACTATTCAAGACAAGCCATATTTCTTCTTGTCTTCCAAAAGCAGGATCGTATCGGAATAGTCTGAATAATATATGGGGTTAACTCTGTTTAGGAAAACTTCGTTCATTCTCTGTTGGCTCAGGGGGAGTTGCATGAAGGAAACTGTCCTTGTCGACAATACGAGAGTAATTTTTGTTTCGAAGAGTTCTACAATATATGTAGAGTACTGGTTCCCCCAGTTAAATTGGTTGCCTTCTATAATTCAAAAACAAGATATGTCGAAACTAATCCTCAAAAAAATTATTTCCTAATATATGAACGACGTCTTTTAAAAATCTAAATAGATTTGTAAAAACAATTAAAATATTCTTCTTTAAATATATATCTCAATTTGAAAAAGACATATTAGATATTTTCTAGGTTATGGAACCCCCAAGTCTTCTAGAACAGATGCGATATGAACTGATGCCAAACAAAACTGAATCCCCCAAAGAAGAACTCAGCTATTATATAAAACTTTCTTATCAGCTTCCAATGTTAACGAAAGGTCACAGAATAAACATGACCTCTCTACTTTATCTTACTTGGACACTCATTTCCCATCCTTCTGATTGCAGAGTTGATCGCTAGCAAATCCTACTCTTCTGACAAGACAAGTCACAACACTGTGAATACGATTATTACTTTGTGAATGACACACTTTCACTTTTAAAACAACTCTTTTATTTGATATCTGTTCGGAAGTCAGCTGACAATTGAGACGAAAACAAACTGAAAATTTTAATAGAGGAAAAAGAATGCGCTAAAAAAAAACCGTGACGCAGTTTGAAATCACCTGACCACAAAAAAATGACGTAAACTTTCGGAAGCTTGGAGTGATTATAACAGGTTTGAATGACGATGTTAGGACAATAACAGCCCACGGTGATTTCAAATAATAACAATTAGAATACCAAATGTTCACAGTAAATTATAGATTAATTGGAATTTAACGTGTATTTAACTTTAGTTTATTCCATGTTTATAAAACTTAAGTTCCTCTTTATTTTCCCTTGCAAAGAAAAACATAATTTTGACAAAATTCGACCTGGAGAGTATTTTTGAACTTTGGCAGTTTATGTAGGTAATTGTTTTCTCCCAAAATAAAATGTCGACTGCTCTTTCTGTACTTGGGGTTTGGTAGATTTCCTTTTTTCTTCGCACTTGTCACTTGATATTTATATAATTAGATATTTTAGGTGTATTTGTATACTGGTTTTAAAAGAAAAGAAATCATTTGAGCGCAGTTTATTAATGAAATAGTTTACAAAGGTTTAAAAAAAAACTTGTGACCTTGCCCGTGAGATTTTTATTGATAATTTTTACATGGTTTATCAAATTGTAATCTTGGTACTTGATTCATTTGTACCTTGGGTTTATAGATTAATGATATTATGCATAGC
This sequence comes from Timema douglasi, assembly GCA_901482245.1. Taxonomy (NCBI): domain Eukaryota; kingdom Metazoa; phylum Arthropoda; class Insecta; order Phasmatodea; family Timematidae; genus Timema; species Timema douglasi. The sequence goes on from CABEEJ010002124.1 coordinate 38,157, forward strand.
TATTCTTATATTTATTTGTCGCGGTGTCCTTGAAAAATACAAGCTCGGGTATGCCATTAAGTCATAAGGGCATATGTTAAATTGCCTCTGTAAACTGGTCCTGTTATATAATTGTTTTTTAAAGTTGAAATAAATATGTTTTAATCAAATTGCATTAGATGTTAAACATAAAAATTCGACTATGGTCTAGTCCAGGAGTCCCCAACCCTATGTCCACGGGCACCATGGCGCCCGCCGAGTCTTTTGCGTCAGCCCGCCACTTTTTGACCACATCTGAAAAGTTCTTGACTAATACTTTTAATCTGTCACTTTTACGACAAAACTAAAGTGTGTGCTTAATTACAGGTAGGCTGTTATCAAGAAGTTGGTGATTGAAAGCCCCCCCCCCCCCTCTTTCCCCCCCCTCCCTCTCATTCCCCTTTCTTTCCCGCCCCCTTTTCAAAGTGTACTTTTTTTCTCGGAAGTCCCTTA
>CABEEJ010002124.1:38722-50069 GCA_901482245.1 Timema douglasi
CCGGCTCATTTTCAAAGTGTACTTTATTACTCGGAAGTACAGTAGCCCCGTGGCTTCTTTGGTGCTGACTGACAGCTCACAGTTGACTTCTGACAGTCAACATTTAGGTATATACCTAAATTTTGACTGTCAAAAGTGACAGATGCTAAACACATATTTTGCAGATCATATGGTTCGGCGTAGGGATACATAATTTGGTCTGGTAACTTTTCAAAGCTGTCACTCAGCACCAAAGAAGCCATGAGGCTACTGTATCATTCTACTCACTAATACCACGCTAATAACTCTATTTCCTGTGTAAATATCTTGTCATGGGTCTACCTAGCTTTGTCTTATGAATAAACACTAAATAAACATATATTTTAAAATGTACCTAAGCACCAAAATGGCGATGAGTAGCTAAATATTTCCTTGTGTATTTATTTTAGTCTTGTTAAAATCGTAAATAAAGCAGTTTTTTTTTTAAATTTATTGACATTGACTTTTGGTTTTGGTGAAAATTGTTTCAATTGTTTAAATTGGTTTTGGACTACCTTTTGCGTTTGTACCATTTGCGTTATTTTATATGACTTTAAAAAAACATTAAATTTTAAACACACATTTTTTTAAATAATATGTATTTTTGTTTGTGTTATTTACATTATGAATTATGCTCGGATATAAATTTACCTCGAAAAAGTGATCGATGCCCGCCGCACTACCGTTAGTTTTGAATGCGCTCTACTCTAGGTTTCTACTGGAGCAATATTCGATTAGGTGATCTGGCGGTATAGGGGTAAGGTGTCAGAATTCTGTGTTGGCGGTCGGGGTTCAATCCTCGGTCCCGGCACAGATTTATCTGATTACTAAACCCTTCCTTCACCTCTGACAAGACATCTTGTGAATCACAATCACCCTACCATTACATATTAGCGTAAGTGCGTATAACCCGAACGGGTAGTAAGACACGGTGCTAATAATAATAATAATATTCGATTAATTTTGACCAAACAAATGTTTTACCATAAAAACTGCAAAAACAACCCTTTTCTCGCGATCCCCTACATCTTCAACGGGGGAACAAAACGTTATTAAGTTACTATGTCGAATAATGTCACTTTATTTTTTATTTTTTACCTCGTCAAAGTTTCAGCAAACATCTTCAAACGACGTCACCTAACCTCAAAGGTAGAAAAGAGCGAAAGCTGCTAGAATATTTAGATCTCAAGCTCATTGACGTCGCTATCAACTTTGATTTGGTGTCTGATAAGATTAGGATAGGGGGAAAGGAGGGGGACTAGTTGAAATCTGAAGAAAAGAGGAGACGTGGGTACTCACAAATGTTGCTCCTACCAATAAAGATATAATTAGTCTCCATTTTATTAAGAAACAACTTTTAAAAAATTACAACTTTTATTTTGCGGCTAAAATTGATAACATTTTACTATATTATTAGTGTTATTTTATAATTATTGATGATAATAATTACCGGTACCTGCTTTGTTGGCCGCATAGTATAAGGCGTCACCCTCGTATTATACTAGACTGCCGATGACAGGGAGATCGGGGTTCGAATCTCGGTCGGGTGTACTTGGGGTAGTTTTTCCGAGATTATTTTCCACTCTCTCTCTCTCCACAAAAATGCGGGCACATTTCCTCTAAATTAAAATCTTACTCATCCCTAACTCATTAGCGTAATTAGTACATATGCACCCCCTTCGGTGACTGCATGGTTTAAAGGCGCTACCCTCGCGGTATACTTTGGGTAGTTTTTCAAAAAATAGTTTTCTATTTTACCTCCACGCAAATTTAGGTACAATTCCTCTAAATATAACCTTCCTAATCTTTAAAAAAACAATAGTGTAATTAGTATACAAACGTGTAACCAAAACGGGTAGTAAGACACGGTGATAAAAAAAAAACCAGCACTTTTCACGGTGCTCTGACTATACCTATGATAATGCCGGCACCCGCCTCGGTGGCGTAGTTAGCTAACGCGCTTGTCGTGTTGAGCCCGAATGCTGAGGACGGGGAGATCGAGGTTCGAATCTCGGTCGGGTGAACTGGGGGAGGTTTTTCATAAATGGTTTTACACTCTCCCTCCACGCAAATGCGGGTTCATTTCTTCTAATTCAACCTCCCCATTCCTAATCCATTAGAGTAATTAGTACTTAAAGCGTATAACCCGAACGGGTAGTAAGACGCGGTGCTGAAATATATAATGGCGGCCATGGAGAGGTCAGCAGGTTATCTCTCTATCTGTCCTTTGGGGGTGAGCTCATATCATTCAATTATACAAAACAAGATGAGAGCTAGCGCTCCTTTAATCTGGGACACGCGCGAACATAGTTCACGGTTACCAGCCGCGATATTATCCGTCTGGGGGAGGTAGGTTGGACAGAAACCACACAACTCCACCTTTCAACAAAAAACAAACAAACACACCTTTCCCCAAAATGTTGCCCTTTGCTTACACCTTTTGGGACCACATGGTTAACCTAACGTGTAGACCAATTTCAACATGAAGGTCCCTTATCTGATAAGTGGTAAAGTTATCAGATCTCCTTTCACCTATTCATACCTTAAGTCATGTGATCTTCGGCTGTCACTTTATTATTATAATAATAATAATTATTATTATTAGTAGTAGTAGAAGTAGTAGTAGTAGTAGTAGTAGTAGTAGTAGTAGTAGTAGTAGTAGTAGTAGTAGAAGTAGTAGTAGTAATAGCACCGCATCTTACTACCCGTTCAGGTTATACGCACTTCGCTAATGTGTAATGGTAGGGTGATTGTGAGATGAAATGGAGGACCTACAGTTTAACGTGGAATCCGAACCACGGTGGAGGCCTGGCATTCCTCACATTCAGAAGTTGTGATTAATACACGTCTTGTCAGAGGTGGAGGAAGGGTTTGGCAATCAGATAAATCTGTGCCTGGACCGAGGATTGAACCCCGGACCCCCAACACAGAAGTCCGACACCTTACCCCCCTAGACCACCAGGTGACCTGCTGTAATCTTTGATACATAATATCAATAACTATAACATAACAATAATAAAATATCAATATTGACCGTAGTAAATATGTTTGAATTTTCTAAAGATGTCATTGATTTATTTGAGGTATTTAACGTGCACTTTCTAAACCGACTGATTAGATCAGTACACGTCTTATAAACTTACATAATCTAGAACACACCCAACACCCTGCCCCCAGGTCATTAATTCATCATTGTAAAAGGGTAAACATACATTTCACCGGTTTTAAACTTTTCTGCCATATCGGGAATTGAACCTTGTAGCCTCAACTCATTTGTCAGACACGCTATCAACTGAGCTAAGGTGTCGGGACTAAATAACTAATAATGTGCTATCAGCCTATATCTCCCTTAAGGCCGTTCTTGCACGGATTCATGATTGTGTCCATTGGGCGGAGTGATACCACCAGATTACAACGGTTCATGGTAACTTTGCAAATTGTAATATAGTCCCTCACCCTAGGACCTAGAACACAGCGAATTCTCAAGGATAATTATTTTTATATCAATTTTTGCATAGGGCGGTTAGCAAAATGTTTTTTAGTTATTTTCTACAGCACCGCATCTCACCAGCCCTTGGGGTTGTACTCATATGTACAGTAGCCCCATGACTTCTTTGGTGCTGACTGACAGCTGACGGCTTTGAAAAGTTACCAGACAAAATTATGTATCTCTACGCCGAACCATATGATCTGCAACAACATGTGTTTAGCAGCTGTCACTTCTGACAGTCAAAATTTAGGTATATACCTAAATGTTGACTTCAGAAGTCAGCTGTGAGCTGTCAGTCAGCACCAAAGAAGCCACGGGACTACTATAGTAGCAATAAATTGGGCAATAAAATTATTATTTGTGTTCATTAACAAATAACAATATGATGTTTTGGTGGGAGGGGGTTGTGTGGGGGGGGGTAGGATAAGGGGGGGAGAGTGTTTCTTTCAGACCCGCCTCGGTGGCGTAGTTGGCTAACGCGCTTGTCGTGTTGAAGCTCGACTGCTGAGGACGGGGAGATCGAGGTTCGAATCTCGGTCGGGTGAACTGGGGGTGGTTTTTCCTATATGGTTTTCCACTCTCCCTGCACCCAAATGCAGGTTCACTTCCTCTAATTCAACCTTCCCAATTCCTAATCCATTAGAGTAATTAGTACTTAAAGCGTATAACCCGAACGGGTAGTAAGACGCGGTGCTAAATATTATTATTATTTCTTTCAGCTAATGTGCTTGGGGGCGCCATATTTCTAAATGCGGGTCTGATTGCAAGGCTTGCATTCCGGTTGAAGATGGCCATTTCGAGCACTTCTGAGCTAGCGGAGGTTGTTCCTAAGATCCAAGGTATGTGTCACGTATTTGGGTGTATCAAGCTCGAAGTTAGATCGAGAGAGTTTTTTCATGGTCAGCTACCAAATACTAGTATGTCTCGCTAATTACTAATTAGCAAAGACACCCACATTTCGCAGGAAGTGTTGTTACGGACGTTAGCTTAGAACATTAAAATGGTTACCAAAACATGGTAGCATTTGTGGGTATATAATACATGCGTGAAATAATAAAAAAATAATAATAATAATTATTATTATTAGCACCGCGTCTTACTACCCGTTCGGGTTATAAGCACCTATGCTAATGTGTGATGGTAGGGTGATTGTGAGATGAAATGGAGGACCTACAGTTTAACGTGGAATCCGAACCACGGTGGAGGCCTTGTATTCCTCACATTCACAAGATGTCTTGTCAGAGGTGAAGGAAGGGTTTGGTAATCAATAAATCTGTGCCGGGACCGAGGATTGAACTCCGGCCGCCAGTACAGAAGTTTGACACCTTACCCCTAGACCCTCAGGTCACCAAAAATTATATAAAATATGTTGGTTTTTTTAACCACCACGTCTTACTACCCGTTCGAGCTATACGATTATGTACTAATTAGGCTAACGGTTTTATGGATTAAGGCTGTTATATTTATTGGAAGTGTACCCGTATTCGCGTGTAGTGAGAGTGGAAAACCAGTTTAGAAAAATCACCCTCAGTACACCTAGCCTAGTTTCGAACCTTGATCTCCCCGTTATCAGCCAGTATATTCTACTGCGAGAGTGGCGTTCTAAACCCTGCGGCCACCGAAGAGGGTAAATACGTTGATCATATCTGATTTGTTGGTTATTTAAAATGTAGTCGTAATTTTTCTAATTTTTTTCTAAATAAAAGTCGATTTTCTAATAATATTAAATAGGAATAAGTGTTTTATTTACCGACTCTTATAATTAAATCCAAACATTTTATTTAACCCAAATCACAATGAATACTTTTTTTTCATTATTATTAAAAGCATTTGACGATGACTTTCTGAACCGATTGATTATATCAACACACGAGAATTTCTATGAGCGAGAGCGAAAAGGCCTACCAATTTTGGCCGGGAAAGGTATTTTCCCATACCTTCCAGGGTTATTTTACTCACTACAATCAACATGTGACCGACGGCTTTACTTCCCCTTCGAAGGAAGTTGTGCTACGAATTTGTATCGCTCAAGATAAGTCCGTTGACCCCGGCTGGGTTTTGAACCCACAAAAATCGGATCCTGAGACGAGCGAGCATTTTACCCCAAGTCCACTGAGGTCGACAGTATTTATACTAATTAGTCATTAAGTAGCTTCGTCTAGCACTGCTTTAACCTTGACAACTTGACACAAGGTCAGGCGTTACAGAGTAAAGAAGATCGCAGATAAAAAAAATAGTGATCCACAAAGGGTTACGTAGTCGGATTTACACAAAACATTGCATGTATACTATTTTTACCCGCCTCGGTGGCGTAGTTGGCTAACGCGCTAGTCGTGTTGAGCTCGACTGCTGAGGACGGGGAGATCGAGGTTCGAATCTCAGTCGGGTGAACTGGGGGTGGCTTTTCCTATATGGTTTTCCACTCTCCCTCCACGCAAATGCGGGTTCACTTCCTCTAATTCAACCTTCCCAATTCCTAATCCATTAGAGTAATTAGTACTTAAAGCGTATAACCCGAACGGGTAGTAAGACGCGGTGATAAATATTATTATTATAAATATTATACTTAAAAAAAAAAAAAGTTCTTTACTCGGGTGTTTGACCACTTCTTTGGTCTAGTGGTCAGAGCTAGTGGTTACAGATTCAAAGGTCCCAGGTTCGGTCCCCGGTGCTTTCATATTTGTCTGTGAAGCAGTGGGTCCCGAACGGGGTCATACTCAGCCTCGTGAGGGCAAATGTGGAAAATTTTGAATGACTTTTTTTATAGGCGCTCCGGTCTAGAAAACTGAGATTAACAGTTGAAGGGTTCCCTATACTGACCACACTGTTGAATGTAGGTTTTTTTAGCACCACATCTTACTACCTGCTCGGATGATACGCATATAGGTATTAATTATACGCTTATGAGTTAGATATGAGTAAAGTTTAATTTAGAGTAAACGTACCCGCATTTGTTTGGAGTGAGAATGGCAAACCGTTTAGTGTAAAAAACTAAATATATCTGTAGGCTTACATTGGACCGGGATTTGAACCCCTGATCTTTTCGTCACCGGCATTGTGAGAGTTCTGTGTTGAGGGGTCCGGGGTTCAATCCTCGGTCCCGTCACAGATTTATCTGATTGCCAAACCCTTCCTTCACCTCTGACAAGACGTGTATTAATCACAACTTGTGAATGTGTGGAATGACAGGCCTCCACCGTGGTTCGGATCCCACGTTAAACTGTAGGTCCTCCATTTCATCTCACTATCACCCTACCGTCACACATTAGCGTAAGTGCGTATAACCCGAACGGGTAGTGATACACAGAGACCTCTTTTAACCATAATCTAAAGTGCATTAGAAAGGTCTAATTACTGTCCAGCAGATGGCAGCACAAACTCAATTCGAGTTAAAACTATACCTTCCCCCTTTTTTTCCCTTGTACTCTTCAAATTGAAAGAAACCCACCTTAATCATGCAGTTGATTATGGTCCACCCTGGCACGAGACCACCTTCACTCGGTCTATCACACGTTTAAAAAGTCTTGTCTCTCGACGTACGTAGTACCTCCTCCAAACTGCATGACGCGGAGGGATTGTTCGCGCCATTTATAGTCCGTCTCTCTGATTTGAGTCTCGTCAATCATCGTCCCCTTGCGTACCACGAGATGTTGACCCGTCAACAGTTTCGCAACTGGACGATGTTTGTTGATCGCGAATCTTTCACTGACCGTCATCACCGGCGGAGAAACGTCCTTCAGACCTCTGCGACTGCATAACAACTCATTTAACTGGCCTAGACAGCTGCAGATACGGTCTGTGGCGTCAGGTTCGTGGTTGATCAGATTGCTGGGGACGTGAAATCGAAGTAAAGAAGTGCTTTTTTTAGCACCACTTCTTAAGCCTACTCGTTCGGGTTATACGCACTTACGCTAATGTGTAATGGTAGGATGATTGTGAGACGAAATGGAGGACCTACAGTTTAACGTGGGATCCGAACCACGGTGGAGGCCTGGCATTCCCCACATTCACAAGATGTATTGTCAGAGGTGAAGGAAGGGTTTGGTAATCAGATAAATCTATGCCGGGACCGAGGATTGAACCCCGGCTGCCTGCATAGAAGTCTGACACCTTACCCCTAGACCACCAGGTCCCCTATTGTAATTATTAACAAGTAACTTTGTCGCTTTGTTTCCCCTCGTCACCACGGAAAACTTCGAGTAATCATTTGAATACAAATGCCCAACACACATTTCCGGCATATCGAAGGTAATTTATTTCCCCTTTTACTCCCGTACCTCGCGCGAGCCGGGAGACGAGTTGGGCCCGCTATGAACCTATGATGCACGTGGTTCTAAAAATAACATAATTCTATAGATGCATCTATTTTATTCAGAAACCCCGGACACATTTTCCAATGCTCCTGTACTATTGTATGTATACAGTAGCCCCATGACTTCTTTGGTGCTGACTGACGGCTTTGAAAAGTTACCAGACCAAATTATGTATCCCTACGCCGAACCATATGATCTGAAAAAACATGTGTTTAGCAGCTGTCACTTCTGACAGTCAAAATGTAAGTATACACCTAAATGTTGACTGTCAGAAGTCAGCTAAGAGCTGTCAGTCAGCACCAAAGAAGCCACGAGGCTACTGCACCTAAATGTTGACTGTCAGAAGTCAGCTAAGAGCTGTCAGTCAGCACCAAAGAAGCCACGAGGCTACTGTACTTCGTTTAGTATTGTGCAGCTTTTAAGATAAGCCCAAGGTGAGACTGCCCACCTTTCACGATGAGCACGGTGTACACATAATACACTTTATTATTGTATATTTTTAATAAAATCCTGTTGGAGAAGCCTTTTAATTTTTCTTGGCTCTCGACCAGACGGGAATTTTCTGCCGGACAAAAGATCTCAAAACAAATATGTCTCTGTACAAATAATAATAACCTTGTCACAAATAAATATATTATAGTTTGTTTTGTTATTTGTTTATGTAAAAAAAAAATCATGAGAAAACCTCAACTGACGAAAGATAAAATGACAAAAAAACACGACCGACAGCCAAAGGAAACTTATTATTTGTTCGACCTGTTGACCCTTAGTCAAGTCTACAGGGGGTCCTATTAAGCAAAGATAGAGGTCACTGGTCACCGATAGCGCTTAAGGGTCAAACAAACAAGAGATGATGTTAGTTAGTGTGTCATCTGTTGCCAGCCGGCTGCGATTGACGGGGATAACAACTACGGAACTATTTTCATGGGAAGAACCTTATCTGAGAGCTAAAAACGTCACTACAGCCCAATTGTCACAAAAAGAACCCTATCTGAGAGCTAAAAACGTCACTACAGTCCAATTGTCATAATAAGAACCTTATCTGAGAGCTAAAAACGTCACGACAGTCCAAGTGTCATAATAAGAACCTTATCTGAGAGCTAAAAACGTCACTACAGTTCAATTGTCACAAGAAGAACCTTATCTGAGAGATAAAAACGTCACTACAGTCCAATTGTCACAATAAGAACCTTATCTGAGAGCTAAAAACGCAACTACAGTCCAATTTTCGCAAGAAGAACCTTATCTGAGAGCTAAAAGCGTTACTACACTCCAATTGCCACAAGAAGAGCCTTATCTGAGAGCTAAAAACTTCACTACAGTCCAATTGTCACTAGAAGAACCTTATCTGAGAGCTAAAAACGTCACTACAGTCCAATTGTCACTAGAAGAACCTTATCTGAGAGCTAAAAACGTCACTACAGTTCAATTGTCACTAGAAGAACCTTATCTGAGAGCTAAAAACGTCACTACAGTCCAATTGTCATAAGAAAATTTTTATTTGATAGCTAAAAGTTTTTTTAAAATTTAGCACCGCGTTTCACTATGCGTTTATGTAGTATACTAATTACGCTGATAGGTTATGAATTGGGAGGGTTGGATTTAGAGGAAGTGACCCCGAATTTGCGTGGAGGAAGAGTGTAAAATCATTTAGAAACTGCCCCCCCCTCCCTCATCCCCAGTTCTCTCGACCGAGATTCGAACTTCGATCTCCCCGTCCTTGGCAGTCTAGCTTAACACGAAACTAGCGCCACCGAGGTGGGTAGCTATAAGTTACTATACCTATGTTTTCCTATATTCATACAAGTCATATGATCAACAACTGTCACTTTTGATAAATATTATTAATACAGTCCAGATTTTATAAGCAGGACCTTTATTCGACGGCTAGAAGAGTTACCACAGTTCACTTTTCCTAAGAAGAGTTTTATATGACAGTTATAGAAGCTACTACCGTCCAATTTTCATAAAAAAACCTTATTTGACAGCCAGAGTCACGAGATATGCTTTAACTTATTCATACGTCAAGTCATTTGATCATGGTAGTAATTTTTTTATTTGTCACAACGTTGTGTTATACGCATATTCACTAATTTCGCTAGTATGTTTAGGATGAGGAAGGTTGAATTCAGAGGAAATGTTCCCTAATTTTCGTGGAGATAAAATGATAGACCATTCAGGAAAAAATTACAACTCAACATCTAAGACCTGGATTTGAGCTCTGACCTCAACCGTCGCCAGCGAACAATACCCACCCGCGTGACCATCAATGCGAGTGTCAGGTAACATTTATCGTTAAATAATTATTTTTTAATTTCTTAAACTTATTTGCGATATTTAAGGTACACTTTTTCTTTCAACCGACTGAATAATATCAGAATATGTCTTATAAACTAACGTAAATCTAGAACAGACACTACATCCAGTCCCCGAGCGTTAATTCACCAATTCATTAACTTAACAATGATACATTTTTTCAGCCACGACAAGAATCGAACCCGGGACCCTTAACTCGGAAGGCGGACACGTCGCCGCCTGAGCTACTGCTGTCAGGTTGAGTCGAGTGGCACGAATATACCTGAAAGTTATGTTATCACCCGTTCAGGCTTTGTGTATAAACTATAGCGCTATAGGGATGAGAAGGGAAGCATTAGAGGTAATACACTCGCATTTGCGCGGAAAAAGAGAAGGAAATCATTTAGGGTAAGCCTTCTCCATTAGAACCGACCGGGATTCGAACCCCGATCTCCCCATCATCAGCAGGCCAGTCTAACACGAGAGTGACGCCTTAGACCGCCGGAGTGGGCTACCTGGATGTTATTATTATTACTAGCACCGCGTCTTACTACCCGTTCGGGTGATACGCACTTACGCTAATGTGTAGTGGTAGGGCGATTGTGAGACGAAATGGAGGACCTACAGTTTAACGTGGGATCCGAACCACGGTGGGAGGCCTGGCATTCCACACATTCACAAGTTGTGATTAATACACGTCTTGTCAGAGGTGAAGGAAGGGTTTGGCGATCAGATAAATCTGTGCCGGGACCGAGGATTGAACTCCGGATGTTAATAGTGTTTCAAGACACGCCCGTCCTGGGATGGAACCAGAGATCCCTCCGATCTAGAGGTTTATCTCAACTTTCCCCGGCCTCACGCGTTATCGGGACGTCATATTGTAGTAGAGTGTAGACGACAGTGGCGTAAACTTGTGGACACACAACGTGGCGTGGTTTCCCTACAGGAAATATCTGACATCCTCCGCCGTCCGCGCAACATCCGGGAAGATGTCGCTGTTGGGACGAGGTGTGAAGCGGGTCATATACTTACGAGGGTCTGGTTCGGATCTTGAGCGGGGACGTCATTTAGTGGTCTGCCGTCTCCTGTCTTACCCTAAGACTCGCTAGACAGAAGCGTCTAACCGGAATAGAGAGAGTTATTGGGAGGAACAGGAATAGAGAGAGTTATTGGGAGGAACAGGGATAGAGAGAGTTATTGGGAGGAACAGGGATAGAGAGAGTTATTGGGA